>CAJQUW010008354.1:152500-157500 GCA_907163375.1 Prostheceraeus crozeri
TTTCAAGACATTTCTTTCTTCGATCACCACACCAGATCCTGACGTCAGACGCTTCGCAATTTGCCTAAGCACCCTCGACAAGGACAACGTACTCATCTCTACCTCCACAACTCTTAAAGGCGTCTTAGGCGCAGCCCGTCGTGTTTTCCCGAACGCCAAACTCCTTGTCCAACTGGCTGGTATTGACTCAACCTTTTCAAGTCAGCAGATCTCAAATCTACAGGATCTCAATGCCTTCGTCATCAACAAGGCACCCTCCTCATGCGTTCATGTCCCAACGGCTTCAAATTTCAAGCAGGTTCGCGGCTCGTGGAACGAGGATAGTCGCCAACAAATCCTTGATTCTCTCAAGACTTTTTTAGCCTAACGCCTGGAACGCTTCAAGCAGCCACGGTAAACAATCACGCTTTCCTTGACGCTTCCTTTCATCCGACCGAGCAAACTTTCGACATTCTGTCCTTACCTGCCTCCTTTGTCCCCACTCCGCGCTCTACTTCGCATGACAAGATCCTGGACCTCATCAAAAATTTCGTAAGAAAATTGCAATGGAATGCCGCTCTTCCTCT
The DNA here is from genome assembly GCA_907163375.1 of Prostheceraeus crozeri. Taxonomy (NCBI): domain Eukaryota; kingdom Metazoa; phylum Platyhelminthes; order Polycladida; family Euryleptidae; genus Prostheceraeus; species Prostheceraeus crozeri. The sequence goes on from CAJQUW010008354.1 coordinate 153,067, forward strand.
CACCAACTTCCCATTCCAACGCCTGGGTCCTTTCCCCTCCGAACGCTGGCCTCCAAGAGCAATGGTGCCCAATCACATCCTTCGAATTTCTAGTCAGATACTCACGGCAACCAGAAATTACCTACGTCGTGACCACGAGTGTTTCAGCTCGCCAAATCTTACTCCTACTCAATCACAGGAACTCTCACGCTTGCGTACTTCTACAACCACCACTATCAAGCCTTCAGACAAGGGCGGAAAATGGGTACTCATGCCGACTGAAGCTTACTGTGCTGAAGCTTTCAGACAACTTCACAACGCAAACTTCTACGAACCTCTGCCAAGTATGCAATCTTCAACCAATCAAATTACTAGCAAACTACGTCAACTGATCCGCCACCTCCACTCCTCCAAATTCATCACCACCAGAGAACAAGAAGTCTTATTGCCGCCTCCCGACCACCGTCCAAGAAGATTTTACCTCCTTCCGAAACTCCACAAAGAATCCTGGCCCTCAGCCGTAACTCCCCCTGGCAGACCCATCGTCACCGACATCCGTTCAATTTCACGCCGTTGCAGTGACCTGATCAACTTCTTCCTCCTGCCTTTATGCTCTCTCCAAGCAAGTTACGTCAGGGACTCCGGCCACCTCCTCGCCATATTGAGAAGTTTTATCTGTGGCCCAGACGATATCCTTTTCTCAATGGACGTCACATCCCTCTACACCAACATCCCAATTGAAGAAGGCATCCAATCGGTCAGCGAAGCATTCCTACGCCACCCTGATCCATGCCGCCCAGACCTTACCCTCATCTCTCTCCTCAAAACTATCCTAAATTCAAATGTCTTCATTTTCCAAGACTCCTGCTGGAGACAGAAGCGAGGTGTCGCCATGGGTAACCCGTTTGGCGGAGCTTTTGCCAACATCTTTATGGCAAAATGGGAAACATCAGCCCTCAATGACTATCCACTCAAGCCATCACTTTGGAGGCGCTACCAAGATGATATCTTCGGCATCTGGCCCCACGGCAGGCAGGGTCTCATCGATTTTCATAACTTTCTCAACCGACGCCATCCTAACATCGATTTATCCCTCGACTTCGGACACTCCGTCAACTTTCTCGACCTCAGCATCCACATCTCAAATTCCAAACTCGAATTTACTCTGTTCACCAAAGACACGGATACACACCTCATCCTACCTCGTTCCTCTTCTCACCCTCCCCACACCTTCAGGGGAGTTTTATACAGCGAAATCCTGCGATTCGCCACCCACAACTCCAGTAGAGAGGCATTCAACTCATCTCTCAACTCGATCTCCAAAGTCTGGCAGTCACAAGGCCACACCAGAACTATGATTCGCTCCGCAAAATCCAAAGTCATCTCTTTCCTCAATTTCCACTCAGTTTGGGCCCCGGGCATGGTGCCCTGTGACTCAACCTCGTGCTCAACTTGCCCGTTCGCCACCTTCTCTGACTTCTTCAAATCGCCTCACTCAGCTAATTGCTTTCCAATTAATTGTCGCTACTCCTGTCAAAGCCAAGGTGTAATTTACCTAATTTCCTGCCTCAACTGCGGCGCTTCCTATGTCGGAGAAACCGGCAGAAGCCTAAGTGCACGGATCAGCGATCACATGTACGCAATACACAACAATCCCTCCTCGTCCTCCGTCGCCAACCACTTCTCCAGAATTTGCCAGCCCTCCAACTTCACCTTCACTGCGATCGACTCCAGTCTCAATCCCCAACGCAGGAAGCTGAAAGAATCCCGTTGGATTACAATCCTTAAAACCAAGCAACCCAACGGACTAAATACAATAACTTCTTTTCTCCCCAAAACCACAAATTTAATTCTCCCTTATACAAAGTGTACCTCTAACCTCATCAATGTCATTCGTGAGCTCTGTGGAACCATTCCTATTCGCCCTTCTTATACCCGTGACAGTAACCTACATGACATTTTCAATTAACGTCCTCTCTAAAATCTTCCGTCAATTTCCTCTTTCTTTCCTCATCTTCTTCTCCTTCCACTCTCCTCTTCCCTATCTTCCTTCTAGGTCTGCCGATTTCTTCTCTCACAACATAATTTTCCTTTTGTAATTAATTTTCAATTTATTTCACGCATTCCTATTCCAAACAAAATCTTGGTCCTTTTGTAAAGTAATCTTCAATTTATTTTCACACTTCCCATTTCAATAATTGTTTAATGAGCCGCTTCTCCTAGCCTCTTGAATTTTGGTCCTTTTGTAAGTAATTTTCAATTTATTTTTACGCATTCCTATTTCAATAATTGTTTAATGAGCCGCTTCTCCTAGCCTCTTGACTTCACGTCTTCTTCTTTGAGTTTGTTTACTAAATCTCTTGACGACTCTGTTTTCTTAACTCGTTCACGCCTTTTGTTCAGCGTTTCCTTTCATCTGCCCCTCAAAAACTTAGCTCCACACTCAATTCCTGCTCAACTCCACTTGTCATTGTATTCAACGCCCAGTGCTATTGTCAATTTCTCCTATTGTCCAATTAGTCTCCCACCCTTACTTATGTGAATTTTTCTTTGCATTAACATCATTTTTGTATCTTGAGCTGATGAAGCATTACGCGAAACCGGTCCTCAATTACATTTACTCCATCAAACTGCTGCTGAATTTTTGATTTTTGATTTTGAAAGGACGTCAGAGCGAGCGACTCAGGCTCTTGCCTCTCTCTCTCCCTCTCTCTCCTCTCTCTCTCTCTCTCTCTCTCTCTCTCTCTCTCTCTCTCTCTCTCTCTCTCTCTCTCTCTCTCTCTCTCTCTCTCTCTCTCTCTCTCTCTCTCTCTCTCTCTCTCTCTCTCTCTCTCTCTCCTCTCTCTCTCTCTCTCTCTCTCTCTCTCTCTCTCTCTCTCTCTCTCTCTCTCTCTCTCTCTCTCTCTCTCTCTCTCTCTCTCTCTCTCTCTCTCTCTCTCTCACTCTCTCTCTCTCTCTCTCTCTCTCTCTCTCTCTCTCTCTCTCTCTCTCTCTCTCTCTCTCTCTCTCTCTCTCTCTCTCTCAAAATTCAAAATTCAAAATTCAAAATTCAAAATTCAAGGGTTTATATTTCATGAATGAAATTACCCGTAATATGGAAAATGCAGGAAGTACATGTATATGAAAGTGGAGTGATCATCACCAAAGTTCTAATGTCATAATGAAATGTCTATCTGGAACGCAGGAACATATGATGGATGATGTCGGAAAATGGCACATAATGATGATGCGTAAGTGAGATAATGTCAACATGGAATCTTGCTATACATAGCATGCATTATAGCATAGTAAGCATAACGAAGGAGAGGAGACTTCATGCATCATTTTGGACTGATATATATCAGGTCAAATACAAAAATATTGTAAATCAATGTTTGACATCAACGTTAAAGTTATTAATTTTCATAATTTTTCTTCAATCAGCAACTTCACTACGCATCGCACTTATTAATTATTTAATGACGGAGATCGGTCAAGCATATTATACACATATCATAAGTCTCTAAACCGTAATAATAATCATAGCAGTTCAGTGATGTCCTAATTGTATTATATGATTACAACAACATCATTGATGCTGTTTTAATCTTTCTATATTATGATAATTACATGAAGTATATCTCACCTGTAATTCAAATTGGAAATGATTATGAAGATGTTGAAAATATATGATTTGGACCGATCTCCGCGAGCAGTTAATAGTTGGACGACAACGCTTTGACTGGATTTCATTGCTATCTCGACTTGACAGTAGCTGATGAGTATTAATCAAATCTTGCTGCATTTACTATTGAAGCGGTGGTTAGAAGTTGCATTGTTCTTTGTTACTTCCTATTTCTCTGACTTACAGTTTTGCTACGTATTCTTATAGTCTTGATTTTGGTTTGTTCACTGTGATATCGATAGACATGCAAGAGAGATGGAAAGTTCTGTTCCGAAATTGGAAGATATTAATGACATTCCTTAACCATTAACTGAAGTGTTGACTATTTATATATCTATGTATTTCGTGCATCTTTATGTATCAACCTCTGATCTGACTAATGAAAACGCGGCTGGAATTGCATTGTTCTTCATTGTTCACTATTTCTGATATCTATGCAACTTGCAAGGTATTTAGTTAATGAATGCAATTGCCTCGGTATAAGCTTGTCCATCAAAACATAGAAATCTGGTCGATTGACATTCGTTAAAAATGGAATACGCAATTCCCTTACTTTATGATATCGAGGACATGCCACAATAAAATGATATAAATCTTCTAAACAGTTATTATCACAAAAACTGCAAATACATTCATCGTATTCTCTTCGATTTTGTATCTTCCAATTTCAGTTGCTAAGTCATGGTTTCCAGTTCTGAATTTCAATATCAATTCATATTGAATTTTGAGCTATGGCAGTGCAGATAGCTTTTCATTTCACATTTAAATCTACTTAATTCCAAGTATCTTAG
>CAJQUW010008354.1:162500-217348 GCA_907163375.1 Prostheceraeus crozeri
ACTCACCATTCACCGAAGTTTTCAGTGTGCTCCATCAACAAGCAAGCCTCCTCTTCCGAAAGAAGCAAAAGAACAATGGCAGCAGCATGTAGTGAAGCTTGTTTGTGCCCATCCGACTGTGTCCATCAACGCCATGGCTCAAATTGCATCTTCTTGCGCAAACTTCGCTTCTTCGGTAACGCAGAGAAACAACAAGATCAATGACTATTCCATCGGACGAACTTACATTTCATCGGGGTTAATGACTGAGGGAGAGCAATCCCATGCGAAGTTGCAACATCATTTTAGAAACAATCTCAACGATCCGGATGCTGGTGTATCATGCATGATTGATTTTTGGTCTGGAAGACATGAACATCGACTTTCTTATTTTGCTATTGTTGCTTGTGGACTCGATAAAGATTGGCGTTGGTTCAGTTATCCACTTAAGATTTGTGATTTGGATGATGTACCACACGACGCTTCGTTCACTTCCAAAATTCTCGAAGAATGCATTAAGTCACCGGATGATGAAAAACAGGGTGAGCTCTCTCAACCTATCTTTATAGTTAGTGACAACGAATCGAAAATGGTCGCAGCGTTCGACGGCCGTTATCCAACGACGCTGAACTTGGGTGGTAGAATTGGTTGTACCGAACATGCCTTGTCGACTTGTGTCAAAGACGTTTTCGAGAAGTCTCCACCAGAATTACTAAGTGGCATGCTGTCTAATCTGACTTCTGTGGAATCTTTCTATAATGTACGCGACCAAAATGCGAAGCGACTGAAGCGTGCTATTCCTGATAAAAGCACGACTCGCCCATGGCGCTTTCAACATTCTCGACTTCGATCTGCGGTGGACAACTACACTGTATTTCTGTCAGAAGAAGACTGTCATGTATCTGACAATTTGCCACCTTTACCTTCACTGAAATCTCTGTTGGATATTATGGAAGCCGTCAAGTGCTTCTTTGACAGAGTTGAAGTTGATGAGCCAACTTCTCATCTATCTTACCTGAACTATCTTACTTTGGATATTCACTTGTTCCAAATGCAGATTAGTGAAGAAGTGCCTGCCATCGCTCGGGAGACTTGCTGCCTTCTACGAAACCAGATGAGAAAGAAGCTGTGGCCATACTGTGGTTCATAATTTGCAAAAGCGGCTTGTTATTTGTCCGGCATTGATGTCTGCAACACGGCTTTGGATATGGTGAAAACTCTTAGATATTCCAGCAAAAAGACCCGAGAATTGCAGGTGTTCATGAATGAATGGGAGCAGGAGATGCAGGGATTCAAATCGAGTGTTGTGAACTATTTGAATCAGCTGCTTGATTCAATGCATCTGATATCACCACGGACAAAGTCAGTGATAACCAGGAACGTGAGCCCTCGACATCCAGCGATCCGTTTGAGACATTGTTTGCTCCACGCCCAAAGCGCATGAAGACTTCGCTTCATGAACAACTTGAAACAGAAATGTTGCTTTTTGAGACCATTCGTACGTGTGGCCTCCAGACATCCGACCAAGGATTTTTGGAAAGAGAAAGGACCACAAATGAGACTTTTGTCAAAGTGTGCAAAAATTCTTTTTTCCACCCCAGTGTCATCGGCTTCTGTAGAAAGACTATTCAGCGAGGCGGGGATTCTCTTATCAAAGCTTCGTAAAAGGCTCAAGCCTGACAAGCTCAGCGCTATGATTTACACAAAATATGCTTGTAAGTTAGAGACTGTATTATAATTCAGTTCCTAGGTTTGCATGAACATTTGTTATTCATTTGATATATTTCATAGCAACGTTTGTTAATCCATTGACACTTTTCTAGTGCATCGGCTATTCTCTAGATTTTCATACCCGTAGAAACGTTTGTTAATCCATTGATATTTTTCTAGAGCATCAGCTATTCTCTTGATAGCCTTCATTGCCGCATGGTAGAGTTTTGCGTTTGTCAATCCATTGATATTTTACTTCAGTATCTGCTATTCTCATGATTGTTTTTATACCCGCATTTTGTTTGTTAATCCATTGATATTTTCTTGAGTATTTGCTTTTGCCTTGATGTTTTTCAAAGTGACGCGTGTTAATCCATCGATGGTCTTCATTCGGCATCACGCGGGTCTCAAAGTAACGGTTGTTAGTCCATTGATAATTTATTGAAGATCTGCTATTCTTAGATTGTAGTACTGTCATTCGTAGGCCTTTATACATAATAGGGCCTACATTGAGAGTTTTATAATATGTAGCTTTCATCAATCCATTGATATTTTTTAATGTTTGATGCCTTTTTAGCAGCAACATTTGTCAATCCTTGGAAAATTTTCAATGAACGTTTGTTTCTCGAATATAAATTTGTCTTTTTGCATTTATGGCTTTATCATCAAAGTTAGATAGAATTGGAATTACACCGTACCTAAATACATGGGATGCGGGCGAGCGCATTATCACATATTTATAAATCAGTAGCTGTTTTCTGTTGATAAGTCATAGAAATATGCGTAGGCGAAGTATTGACTTCATTGCTTGTATACAGGCACTGTACTTGTATTGTAAACTGAAATATGATATTGCGATGAGCTAGAAGTTTGCCATGTTCATCACAAGTACGGCACCGCAAGAAGTGAATCAGAGTGAATAGACATGCGAATATGTGTATGTATAGGCCTATATGTAATCGAAGACTATTTCGATGAAGTCGTCTTTATTGATTGACTAATCCCTGAAATAAAATGATAGATATTTTTGATAATTAGTAAAAACTTGCAATTTTTGGAAATTACAAAATAAGATAGATTGATATGCCAATACTTTTTCATCCAAAAGATAGGTCAACTAAAAGCGCTTATAGTCTCATCAGTTCAATTACGAAAATCCGTTAATGGACTTGTAGTCCGAAAGAAGAGAACCATAAACCGTGTATAGGAAGAGCAATGAGCCATGGGAATTCTGATGGGAAATACTGAGAAATCCCGTGGGAATGGGAATTCCCATGGGATTCCCATCAAAAATCCCATGAGATGGGAATGGGAATTCAAAATCAATTCCCACGGCAAGCCTGAGTTCAGGACCATCCGCAAGTCGTTGAAGTTAGCATCAACATCACCATCAATTTTTTCAAAATAATTTGTACACCTAGAATTTCACAAGAAACCATTCATTAACACGAGGAATCTGCTCATTGCTATCTCAAAGCCAAAAGATAATGTAAATAGGTCAAAAGGTCTTTTGAAAAAAAACTCAATGCTAAAGTTAATGCTAACTTCACCGGGAAGAGAAACGAATTTACCCACTCAAATATACAACTCAGCATAAACAATTTTCCCACATGTTTTCAATGCTCTCCGACCTCTCAAATAGCCTAAATACTCATTTATGTACCAAAGTATAAACATCAGGTTAATCCTAACTTCACCAGGTAGGAAAACGCATTTGCACATTCAAATAAACAACTCAGCCTTCACAAATGAGCCACACCCGAATTTGCCCACGTGTATTCAATACTCTCCGATCGTCAAATCGAATGTATTTGTACCACCATTACATTGCTTTATTTAATCTGATACAGTGTGTGAATTGAAGGAAGAGCAGCTTCGTTGTGCAATATTATCTTTATTTTCAACTGTTGCTGTATGAGTTGATCGAAAAATCAATGATAAGACAGCAGTCAAATGTGGAATATAAATCTGACAAGAATGATTGGGCTTAACAATAAAAACAAATCATACATAAAAACCTTGACGATGTGGTCCATGTCTCTGATTAGCTATCGTCAGGTAAACAACAATCCAAACGGTCGCGACTTAGCAGTAATAGTAGTAGCGACTCAATTGTGAAGGCTGAGTTGTTTTATTTTGAATGTGCAAATGCGTTTTTCTACTTGGTGAAGTTAGGATTAACCTGATGTTTATACTTTGGTACATAAATGAGTATTTAGGCTATTTGAGAAGTCGGAGAGCATTGAAAACATGTGGGAAAATTGTTTATGCTGAGTTGTTTATTTGAGTGGGTAAATTCGTTTCTCTTTCCGGTGAAGTTAGCATTAACTTTAGCATTGAGTTTTTTTTCAAAAGACCTTTTGACCAATTATCTTTTGGCTTTGACATAGCATTGAGCAGATTCCTCGTGTTAATGAATGGTTTCTTGTGAAATTCTAGGTGTACAAATTATTTTGAAAAAATTGATGGTGATGTTGATGCTAACTTCAACGACTTACACCCGCTGCATTTTTGTTGTTGTCACCCTCCAATGCTCATCGGCAACGATATTCTCTTGCTCCTAAGTACAGTCTCACAACTGTCGCAGAAGCGTTGAGTATGTGAAATACTTCTGGTTTAAGAACTTTTACAGCCTCTTCATTTTCATAAATTGAGTGAGGAACATTTTGTTCAAATGCATGATAATTTGAGGTGTTTAAGGGAACAATCATCCTTTATCCCAGGGTTCAAGTAAGACTTCTCAGTGGTGTTGTACTATCACTCAATGACAAATCAAGTCTATTCTGAATCTAATGTGATTAAGTTTGACAAAATTTCATGAACTTGGGAAAATTGGAAAATGTGGTGGAAGAATAGAAGTACCGGCATATGTTATTTTTTATAGCATGATAAGCCGACCGAGAGATAGACTTGCTTGGGCTATGAGTTATTGCTTCAGAAATGACGTTGACCTTCTGTTCAGCAGATTGCTGGTCGGCGTGATACATCGTGCATGGAGCCACCCCCCCTGAACTTGTTGATTAGATTCCGGACATAGTATTCTCAATGCTTTCTTGTAAGTGTGCCTTATCAAGTGTTGGTCATGATCTGGGACACTAACTACACAATTTGAGTTGAAAAGGCAAATTTAATCTCAAATTTAATGCTTAAAAATGACGGATATAACAGATTTAACGATAGAAATTATTATTCATTCAAAATCGATTCATTTCGATAAGCGGCAAACAGGATATCAGGATATTAATTCATTATCGAAATTCGAAAACACTGATGTGTCAGAAATGTAAGAAAATTGAGACATATCTCTATGTCATATACATTGTGATATAGAGACCATAAAGTAAGTATATTAGGTAGAGTGGTAACTCCGCATTTATTAAATTCCCAATGTGTATGCACTTTCGATTTTATTAAATGAACTCGAGGGGGATGCAGTTGGTATCGTTACCAAATGCGAGATATTCACATTTTTGCAGCTTATTGCACATTACCGCGGAATTGAGTGATCATGATAGTAATGCAGAAGGAATGATAATATTTTACAGATCCTGCGTGTCATGACAGCCTTGGTGAGGTAATTTTTGTTAAATTAGCAACTCGATGACCTGCTAATGATTTCAAGCAGAAACTCAAGGGAATCTTCCTAAGCGTGATCATATCATAAGCAACCACTGGTAGAGCAAAACAACATAATCAAATACAATGATTTCAATTAACTTTGAAGGATGTAAATGGGTCCACATCACCATTCAGATTCATGAAGTGAAGTATAAATTTAGTAAATCATAAATTCATGCCGATGAAAATAGAATTAAAAATATGAAATTTCAGCCAAGAAAGCACAATAAGATCTCGACTTTTTCATGAAGACTTCCATTATAATGCGGCTCATAATTCCCTGCAAATTAGCTTCATTGCCGCTTAGTTCGAATGCTGCTAGCAAATTTTCATTCCTTTTGATATCCAACTTGTCTCATTTTACTTATAACGGGGCGTCATGCCGGTAGTATATAAATTGGCAAAATTTTAGCATTTTCAAAACTGCTCAAATATTTTTTTGGACCGCAGGAACGTAATCTCCGCAAAAAAGTGAATCTCTCCATTCAAAAATTTTCACTGTATGCAGATACTTGTTCGAGTCGACCCTCTACCTATATACGAGTATACTTACTCTATGATAGAAACATACCCATGTCAACATATGAGCAGTGAATGCACAAATATTACATGCATATATTGACAAGCTATGTTGTACAAAATATTACGATCATGCAAGTTTATCAATTTTTAAGTAATGATGCTCAATTTTTATATAGGCTTATAACTTCTCTTCGTCTGGTGTTAAAAACGCAGACTGCACTTCGATAAACACATGAAAATGAAACTGGTGTTGTAAAGTCCATCGTCAGGTTTGCAAAGATCTACATACTGCTCTAATATTTGTAAAAGGCTTTGGATAGTAAATACTTGAATTATTGATAAATTCACAGTTTAGACTATAACACAAAGCTTTAAAGTGTTTCAATGGGTTCCTCAGTTGCCCCACCTATACATCCCTTATCCGTGCTTACTTAGAATTTAAAGTATACAAAAAATAAGAAATCTGTAGGATAAAGAAGATTGTGAGTATGTTTAAAGAAGCTGCAAGAGATACCTCGATGGCTGCTTCAACATATGGATTTTTGACTATGAAAAATTGAAGGATGTCATCAAATACGTAATCAACTGAGCTGTCATGCAATTATTGCAATACGCATCCAATTTTAGAGATCGTTAAATGCGGCAATCTAAAGGAATACAGTTCGATATTTAATGCATATACATGTACATCATGACAGTCAAATATTCTTAGATAATGTGATTTACGATGTGATGACTCGTACTATTGCATCCTAAAGTTCATTTGTCGGTTTGATTTGGATGCTCAACATATTAGTCCGGCAGCCAGAACGAGTTTCTGCAGGGAACGAGGCCGAAAATGAGACTTTCACAGAATGATGTACATCCTATGCCTACTACGAATCGGCACGTCTGCCCAGTTCTAGTGAGTTCCTCTTCTTGTCAGACAGGATCAAAGAAAAACACATATAAATCCAATGGGACACAGATTGCAGGTTTTGGCTAAAATGAAATCTTGCATGTTTTCTCCGATTAAACGAAAAGAAGGCCTACTAAGCCCAGAGTCATAATTTTTGGCATGGAATGTCATCAGGTCATTTCCTATGATGTACATGTGCTCTTGTCATGCTTCTGTTCGGCAATATATGTGAGAATGTGGTTGAATGTGGATGAAGTTGCTCGAAATGTTTGTGTTTGCCGACATTAAGAGGCTCGCCAAATCTAAATGCGTTTAACTTCAAAGACAGGGGTGCATGAAAATGAAAGGAAATGACCTGATGACATTCCATGCCAAAAACTATGACTCTGGGCTTAGTAGGCCTTCTTTTCGTTTAATCGGAGAAAACATGCAAGATTTCATTTTAGCCAAAACCTGCAATCTGTGTCCCATTGGATTTATATGTGTTTTTCTTTGATCCTGTCTGACAAGAAGAGGAACTCACTAGAACTGGGCAGACGTGCCGATTCGTAGTATGCATAGGGTGTATATCATTCTGTGAAAGTCTCATTTTCGGCCTCGTTCCCTGCAGAAACTCGTTCTGGCTGCCGGACTATAAGGGGGAAAGGAAGATACGATTTCACCAAAGAATAAATGAATTTATAAAAGGACGTTCAGTCAGTCCTAAATGGTGCATGTCAGATCTAGAAGCGGGCTCGGGCTTGAAAAATTTGGTGATCACCCGGGCCGATATTTATTATGTCGAGAATTAGTAACATTTCCCTCATTTGATCATCTGAATTCTCTGAATTAATTCATTTGATGGCTTCTCAACATGGCTTTAAAGCAATAATATGAAAAACACACAATCAATTGGCGATTAGCAAGTGGCATTTCTTTGGAATTTGGTCACAAGAGTGTTTGAATATCTAGTCTAACTTTTGACCTTTTGACTTAGTGACTTCACTTTTTCAAATGCATTTCTTCAACGTTTTCGTTTTCCTTGCTCTAATAATTCAGAATGAAGCTTACAATAATAGGCAGCTATCGGTGCATCAAATGAGATGCAAATTAAATGTGATAGACAAGCGCGTTTTACATGCACAATATTTCTTTAAACAAATGAAAATTTACCATGTATCATGTCCTCTGAAATTCACCTCAGTGCTAAACAGTAATCAATTTGCTTATATCTCACGCAATTGCGTCACACAATCACGAAATCAATAATCAACTTTTCAGAATGATTTTAAAGCGACTGCACTCAACTATAACGAAATCGATATTTTCATCAAGGATAGTAAAGTGCGCTAAACGATAAATTATGTCACCCGGGTCCAAATAAAGAATTCTTCCAGGGCGGGTCCGAGCCTCATATTGTGGAGTCCATTCGGGCTGACGGTATGCGGGGTTACAGCTCTGGTGCATGTCGCAACGAACTAGATGATTGTTTCAACATAGAATACCACGGTAAAGATCATTTAGATGCTGGCATGGTCGAAGCGATTGTGATTAACAGCGAAGAATCTTCTCTGAACCGAACTTTATGATACTCGTACTTGACTTTCTCGGCATTCGTACAATTCTTTCCTTAAGGCAATTCAATAGCCAGTCAGTGAAATATTCTTTGATAAAGTGATTTGCCATTATATCCTAAAGTTCGCCTCATGGTAGCGTTTGCTAGTCTCGTTTTGCAGTTCGCATTCGAATTGTCAAAGCCACCTCTTTCGCAACCTACAGTTTTCAGTGCACTTACAAGGCATGCTTTCATCCATTTTAGTTTGAAATTAATTTATCTTTGTAGATATAAATCGCATATTCCAAACTTTTTAGGCAAAACTAATATTCTAGAAATAATGGAGGCTAGGACTATTTTTGCTTATCGCCCGACTTGCCCCTAAATAAGGTAATTTCGATCGACTTATGGCTTAGGCACGGGTATCCGGATACAATTTTATTTTCCTTGCAGCAGTGGCAAGATGTGAAAATTGCGAATGTTTTCAAAATGTGGTTGATAACTTAGTTTTTTTGAAACGTGGAATTCGTGTTGAAATTGCATGTGTCATGAATGCACTTTGCAATCCAGCCATCCACTAAAATAACTTCTCACTTACATGTATCTCATTGCAGCTCAAACCAACTCATCCTGATGCTCTGCGACCTTTCCCCTAGCATGATGCAGTTGTGTCATTACATATAATTTCATCTGCCAACATGGACCACGCTTGATGTTGTCGTATTATTCATCGCCTCTATAACTGACTGCGCTTGATATTTTTTGTACATGTGCAGGTCATTCATCAACACAATAAGACTTGTTTCATTCTGTTCAGTTAATGTTGTGTTGCAAATTATATCAATTATGTTAATTACTGAGATGTTTTGGACATTTTGTAGAGCTGGTGGCGTTGTGGCCTTGTACTAGAGTGCTCGCTGTGCGTCTGGGAGACCTTGGTTCAAACCTTGGTCGGGTCAAACCTAAGACTTTTAAATAGGTACACTCTCTATTTTTGCTAAACACTCAGCATAAAAGTAATGAGAGTGGAGTAAATAACAACTCTGCCACATGGAAGAAAGGTTCGCGCCTAAAGGACTTCCGAGTATAAACAATGTTTACTTACTTATTCTCATTTCATTTCAGAAGTTCCGCTAATTGTAGAAAATAGTCTTATAAGCTTTCTTATACTGCTTTAGTTAATCAGTCATCTGATATCGGGCGTGTCAATTCCAGCTTCCGTACCCTAACGAGCATGCTGTTGTACAATGTCCGCAATGCACAGAATTCGGTCACCGTTAACGCGATCATTAGAATGCTTTCTAAATTTTACTAAAAGCTTCAAATTCTGCTTTAGCTCTGGGGTCATCCTTTATCATATGAAATTCCTTACAATTGTCAGAAATGTTCAAAGATATAAAATAATATTAGTCATCGAGTCTTAGAAAACTCGCTTCTTCACACGCTTTTCTTGGATTATTCATTTAGTTGTTTCCTTTGATCTCTTGTACTCCTCATCAGCAATGTAAAATACATGCTGCATTTAATTTAAATAATGATAGAAAGAATAAGCCTACACAAAATTTCTCAATTGCTACTGAAGTAAACAAAATACACGATTAAGTCGGAATTACGTGCCATAAAACGTTGAGTTAGACTATCTCGGTTTGTGTAACTGTATCACATGTAGGCTTACTTGGAAATAGCTTGTAACACTTGAAAAGTATGTATTAGTCCTCAGTGCCCGAGCCCGGGGAAAAAGGGAATCCCCGTGGAAGGTCTCATCTCATACAATCAATAATGCTTAACTCTTTCATTACAAAAATTTCGTGACGGATTTTAAAAAGTTGACCTATGGGTTAGTATTCCACGACATTACAGAATGCCGGTTTCTATCTCATGGAACCCCAGGGCCTATTCATCATTTTTATAATATTATGAAAGCGAATCTTATTCTAATTCAAGACCTAACAAATTTGCTTTAGGATTGTAAAAATCAAGAGAAGGCAACATGAAGCCACACACCTCAAGACGATACAGTATGCATGCAGTCTGCACGGTTTAAAGTCCTCCGTGTCATGAATAAATAATGAAAATAACATGGTCTTAAGGTTTTCAGATTTCTTCAAATAATGATATGCGATATGAGATTTTCCTATTTAAATTAAGAAATATTGACTACAAAATAGAAAAATTATGATATAATAATATATTATAACAATTACAAAAAACATTATAAATATTGGTCTAATTAATCTATTGCTGCAATTTATGCAAACAAATACAATTTAGCTAAGCCTGAATTTCAATATTTTTTGTGTACACTTACATAGTTTTAACATGGCTTACGTGCCTGACATGGCATAGATTCTACTAAGGTCACGGATGAGACGAGCTCACCAGTATAATGCACATCTATAACAATCCTTCAAGCAATTTCTCTTCTTTATAGTAATTGAGTTGAAACACTATGCTTCTCTTGTTTTTTTAAACGATGTTTTCTGTTTGATTTAGCATTTTCACCGTCATAATTCATGATGTAACATTCATACATGATGAATCATGACACTGGGAAGAGATGATGTTACATAGTAACACGAATGACATAAGGATGGATTTAATAACCGCATGAACTGAATTGTATTAATGCAATTAGAAATCATGTGTGCCCAAGTAAAAAATGACGTTTTTTCAACGGTTGAAATCATCGTTGAAAACTAAATAAAAAAATCAACTTGGTGTGACAAACGTTGAAAAAACGTTGAATAAACGTTGCTGATGAACGTACGGTTGAAATCATCGTTGAAAAATAACCAAAAATCAACTTGGTGTCAAAAGCTTTGAAAAAACGTCGAATAAACGTTGATTAAACATTTTAATTGTTACTGCGGATATAAGCCCTAGATGACCGTTTTTGGATAAAACATGGATAATGCATGCACCAAGGATAAACCCTATCAAGACGTATCGTTAGGCTACATATTAAGTAAAATGGTCTTTCTTTGGAATAAGAATGCCTATACGCTACTAATAATATTTAACACTGTGAAGAGTGAGAAATGTATATATAATTTGCTCTAAATAATAATTTGGAATTGTACATGGTTAAAACATCGATCATCCATGTACGTGGGTAAAATATAACTAAAAGAGCGTTTCATTGTCCATTTGAAGAGTTGTCCATTTGAATTAGATACCGACTTTAACTAATAATATTGATGCTGTAAGAAGTGACATAAATGCATTTAAATAACTCAAAGAATCGCTCATGGATACAACATTGACATATGAAACATGCGTATATACCATTATTTCGAGTATTTTATATACATGTGCTCTTTTTATTTGATTAAATTTTGTAGACCTACAGAAAAAAATGATGAAGTCACCCGAATATCTACTTTATGCCTGTATAAAATAGATATTCGGGTGACTTCATCATCTCCTTCTCTCTTTCTCACTCACTCTGTCCTCTTTTCTTCTTCCTCTCATTTTTCATCATCGTTCACACTCACTACATGTATACTGTATAGTTACTATAGCAACAACATCAATCAACACTGACGAACGAATCAGGTCAAAATTACACATGACATATATTCTCAAAGGGAGCCTAAGCAATTCTACTGGCACACATTTTACCTTCTCAAATCGAAATATCTGTCAATTGAAATCTATAAGCTTCACGTATACCGTACCCATCAGCATGTCGATTTTAATCGGTTTGCTCGTGTGTTCGCCAAATTGCTTGGCTAATAATTTGCAAAAATTTTGATATTAAATCAGTGTGTAACTGGACTAAACAACTGCATAAGCATCCAGCTCCATCTGCGTAATCGTATTTCGCTTCTATAACTTTCCGTCACTTAAGGAAATTCGATCGCCACGCGCACGCAGCTGAGAGAGTTCAGTCACATTGTTGGCAGCCTGTGATGGCCGTGGCCGCATCTGCGTGCAGACTGAGAAGTAGTATTCGATAATATTCTCCCGCTGCGAATTGTTGATGCCTGTGACTCATAGTCCCTGCTTATAATTATTGTCCGCCCATGACGTGAAACAGAAAGCTGCGCAAGTCAGGCGCAGTAGCTTGTGCACTCTTCGCTCTCGTGGTTTATCGGACCCGTGTTTACGTGTGCTGCTTGCTATTACAAAAGTCAGCGCATCAAGAGGATATTTCTACTTACACACCGTTATTTAGTCGGTTTTGTGATCGTCCACGTTTTTCATCATCTTACTTCGTTAATATCATGCACAATACATGGAGCACAATCTACTTACGACTACCTCAATGACCTGCAATGTGTCCAGTTATATGGATTTACCATCAATTCTCTTTCAATTATCAACAAATCGAAAATGAAAAGCACTCGTATGTAGTCAGTGAGTTCTTCTACTCAATGAAGCCATCAAGTTCCTTTGATTCATGTATCAGAATTATTGAATTAAAAATCCATCTATTGGATCAGACTGCAGAAAAAGGGTAAGTTTCTAAATATTTTCAGATTTAGCTTGTCAATTTTGTTTCAGCATAACTGCAAGTCTAGGTACATGTATTTGGAAATCCCAAAAACAAAATCGACGGAGAGATTTGGGCATGGATTTGGGTTCATTGATCATGAACGTATAGACCTTTCTATTAGTGATTACTGTTATATCTGCTCTTACTTTTACAAATACTAAAATGTTATAAGCGTCATACTTAATATAATTTACTGGTAACAACAAAATATCTCAATTACTCTTAGCTGTGTAGCAGACTTATCACAAGGAGTCCTACCAATACTTTGAATTCATTTGTGTGATGAAAAAAAATGATGTCACATGCTCAAGGCTTATTTACTTCGAATTCAATATGTGAAATTGAGTTGTGCATGTTTATCAGTTTTCAAGTCGACGTTTCTCGTTGAAAAATCGATAAAAAGTTGATTGTGTCGTGAAAAGAATTATAATTAAATGGAATTATGTTGAAATGATATTATATTATTTTTAAATCCGTAATTTCTGATTGCTTGTATTTAAAATAGCACAAACATCTGGGCATGTTGAGACAGAATAGTTGCATGCTAAAAATTTGAGAAACTATGAGCATGAAAGAATTTGATTAGCACAATAAAACCCTTTGTAATTTAGCACTTCAATATTTAGATGTGTATCAGGCTATAGCCTTATACTATAGCATTAATATTTGGAAGACAAATAATTGAAAAATTTTTTGAAACAGTTTAACATGCGGCAAGATCTAAAAATTCTATTTCAGGACCGCAAAAAGTTTAGGTGGATGATGTTTTTATCAATTTCGACAATTATTATTGCTATTCGATTTCTGCTTAAGTGTATAATTTTTCTATTGTTTCTTAAAGATGCATCCATCAAGGAAACATGTTTAAATAGGTCATTATTTCCATTTTAATTTCCATTGAATTGAAAAGCTGTAGCTATCGCCTGTGGTAGTTACTTATTTCAGAATTGCCACATTTAAAAAAATACCATCAATTTGATATTTCGAGTCGTTTAAGAAAAATAATCAAGCACACTAAGGGTATAAATGCTACACCACGAACTACACGTTGTATACGGCTACATGCACATCGTATAATTATGCGCACAATACTAGTTTTGTGCTAAAGCCCTACAATGGGTTTAGTTGTGCAATTTAATCAATAATTCTTCATGCTTTACGACAAGTATAAAACAATCAAAATGCAAACTCATTGCTACTCTTTCATCTGAATTTGTGTTGACTTACTACACATTATGCTTCGCACTTTTCAATATAAACGTAGGCCGAGGTATTGTGGTCACATGTTTGCTGTATGCCCATATGTCACCATGAATTACTTGAAGAGATGTCATATAAATAGTAGAGACAAGAGGATATTATGTGTGTATGTGTTTGTAGATTATGTTTTTAAACAAAATGTTTGGATATCAAAATGAATTTACATGTATCAATTTTATAATAAAAATTCAAGCGCTCCTGAATATTTTCATCGCATGAATTGTTGAAAAAGCGGTCGGCAATAGGCTACATACTCCGTTTTTATTTGCAGATCACATTTTTCTAAAAAAAGTTACTTGAATATCAGAATGAAATTGATAAATACTACGAGTATTGATTAGAAAATTGTTAATAAATTGATAATAATCACAACTTGTCCACTCCTGAATTTCTTCATTTGCTATCAAAATTCCTGTGAATATCGCATGCCACATTGTCGAAGATTAAATGATCCAAAAGCAATTTTCTTAATTATCTTTACTATAACGCCTAATATTACTATGAATGATTTCTCCTTTAAACTTTGAGTAGGCCTACTACCCATGGAATGTTAATTGAGGTAGTTAAGTTTGATAATTCTGCTCTGCACATCAGCACAGAAGTTGTCTTCATTTTACAGGTGTTGATTGCTGAGGCTGTGCAAACTCGTCTTATCTGTGCATCGATGACTCAAGACCTGACCTACGTTCGGCTGTTTTTCTGTCTTGTTATTTGAGCTAATTAGCCCCGAAAGCTACTGGAATTTTATTTACCCATAAGTCTCTCATACTCGCAACGTCCAAGTGATCATCAGATTCGGACAACCGCCTTGTGATCCAACCAAAGATGCTATTGAGTTACCTCGCATCATCGCCTCAAATTTCATTTGAGTAGCGAATGGTTCTCTGTTGAATTGTAACAGAGAAAGTGGTATCACCTCTATTCTTTAAAATGCGACTGATAACGGCGCGACGGTGTTCGACTCGAAATGACAGTGTTCCAGATGACGTGAAATACGCATTCGGGCTGTGGGCATGTTTTCTGTTTGGAAGGATTTTCAAATGAAGGATGATCAAATCCGAATAGAGAAATTTCCCATATATGTTGATAAAAGTGATTTTCATCAAGATTATTTGTATCTGATCATTCGATGTGTGCTACTATATAAACGTCATCTTGTATGGTGGTAAAGCCTTCTTCATTTGCTAAATTCTTAAGCGGATGAAAAATTGTGTTTTTGAAAGATGTCCATCCCATCTGCTGTTTATTTGGGAGAGAAGGGCTCAGTTTTTGTAATCTCGATGTTATCCTACAAAGTAAAATTTTAGTAGGAATATTTTACCAAATGTGTAGGCCTAACTACTGTTTTACTGCGAGGTTACTATTGTACGGAAAGACGATCATGTTTGAAATTTGAATAAAGAACACTTACTTCAGTTTAAAGCGCTATATTCTGTAGGCCCTATAGCTTAAAAAGAAGCGCATCTTGTCATAATGTATTTGCTTTAATCAGAAGAAAACTCCATAAGCTGAATGATTGTTCAATCGTTTTTTATTCAAATTTCAAATATCTTTTAACTATATTACTCAATAAACTATGATGGCACCCTTGTGGTCGACAAAGCTCCATCAAGAAAAATCTAAAGAATATTTCAGAGTAGCATCTTCCGAATAATCGTTTGCGCTGCCATTTTATATAGGTTTGTTATCAGGGATCGCAATTTTCCGTTTTTTACGAAATTAAACTAATGTAGGCTAAATATTTCAAATTTACGCATTCAAACCCCGGTTTTTCCCGATTTTCCATTTTATGTAGCTCACCTTGTTTCATTTTCGTTTTAAGTCACATAATCGTCATATAAGCAATGATCAGCAAAATTTAGAGCATGTAAGAGTTTATGAACCTCAAATATGAAACATTTTCTTCTACAGCTATTCTACCAATTCCCGGTCAAAACACTGCAAGATTAATTCACAATTCTGCTGCAAATTACTTAATTGCATTTTTATATTCAATCACCATAATAGGTACGGATATAGGATGATTTTATGTGTTTAATGCATGACTCCATATTGCATGAAGCCCGATATTCTCAGCGGATGTTCCAAGTGACCCAGCAGTTTGTGATTCCAGTTTTATGTCATTTTGCTCATGTCAAATTACGTCATTGAAATGTAAATAAATCTGCCTATCAACAATTGTGATATTTTCCTTACTTATATCGTTGAACGGGTAATGAGGATGTAAGGTTGAAAATCAGTTTAAAGAAGGTTTTATATTAACAGAAAGTAGTTGATAAAACGTTGATCACCCCACTTTCTTCAACGTTTTTAAGTAACGTTGAATCAATGTTATATCAGCGGCCAAAGCGTCACGATATCAACCATCCATCAACGTTGAATCAACCGTTTATCAACCAAAATCCCGTTGAACATCAACGTTTTTTCACCGTTGATTCAACGTCATCTTTTTAATTGGGTGCATGTAGGTATCAGAGATGGAATAAGACGGGTCACTCATTTGGTATTTTTCTGTCGGGTCAAGTGTGTCACGGATCAGTAGGCTGTGCTATTTTTTTAATAAGTAAAAACCGGTACATACGCATAGGCTCTTCATCCTCTGTTGCAGTCATCGACGCAACCGCGAAAAATGCCAATATACCCATTCTCATCGGAATATATTGTTTAGTCAATCAAAGGAATGGTGATATTTTAAGAACATGTATATGTAACATGTTTTAGGAGCATTTATTTGTATGTTATGTTCTTAAACACTGAAATCATTAGCTTATACTCGTACATATATTTTCACACCATTCTTTACCTCAAATAAAGCTTCCACCCAATTAAAAAGATAACGTTGAATCAACGGTGAAAAAACGTTGATGTTCAACGGGATTTTGGTTGATAAACGGTTGATTCAACGTTGATGGATGGTTGATATCGTGACGCTTTGGCCGCTGATATAACATTGATTCAACGTTACTTAAAAACGTTGAAGAAAGTGGGGTGATCAACGTTTTGTCAACTACTTTCTGTTAATATAAAACCTTCTTTAAACTGATTTTCAACCTTGCATCCTCATTACCCGTTCAACGATATAAGTAAGGAAAATATCACAATTGTTGATAGGCATATTTATTTACATTTCAATGACATAATTTGACATGACCAAAATGATATAAAACTGGAATCACAAACTGCTAGCTCACGTAGAACATCCACTGAAAACATAGGGTTTCATGCAATATGGAGTCATGCATTAAACACATAAAATCATCCTATATCCGTACCTATTATGGTGATTGAATATAAAAATGCAATTAAGTAATTTGTAGCAGAATTGTGAATTAATCTTGTAATGTTTTGACCGGGAATTGGTAGAATAGTTGCAGAAGAAAATGTTTCATATTAATATAATGTTTCATTTTATACATTTGGTAAAATATTCCTACCAAAATTTTACTTTGTAGGATAACATTCATCGAGATTACAAAAACAGAGCCCTGCTCTCCCAAGTAAACAGCAGAAGGGATGGACATCTTTCAAAAACACAATTTTTCATCCACAAAGAATTTAGCAAATGAAGAAGGCTTTACCATACAAGATGACGTTTATATAGTAGCACACATCGAACGATCAGATACAAATAATCTTGATGAAGATCACTTTTATCAACATACATGGGAAATTTCTCTATCCGTATTTGATCATCCTTCATTTGAAAATCCTTCCAAACAGATAATATGGCCACACCCCGAATGCGTATTTCACGTCATCTGGAACACTGTCATTTCGAGTCGAACACCGTCGCGCCGTTATCAGTCACATTTTTAAGAATAGAGGTGATAACACAGTTCAACAGAGAACCATTCGCTACTCAAATGAAGTTGGAGGCGATGATGCGAGGTCACTCAATAGCATCTTTGATTGGATCACAAGGCGGTTGTCCGAATCTGATGATCAAATGGACGTTGCGAGCGTGAATGACTTATGGGTAAATAAAATTCCAGTAGCTTTCGGGGCTAATTAGCTCAAATAACAAGACAGAAAAACAGCCGAACGTTGGTCAGGTCTTGAGTCATCGATGCACAGATAAGACGAGCTTACACAGCCTCAGCAATCAACACCTGCAAAAAGAAGACAACTTTTGTGCTGATGTGCAGAACAGAATTATCAAACTTAACTACCTCAATTAACATTCCATGGGTAGGCCTACTCAAAGTTTAAAGGAGAAATCATTCATAGCAATATTAGGTGTTATAGTATAGATAATTAAGAAAATTGCTTTTCGATCATTTAATCTTTGACAATGTGGCATGCGATATTCACAGGAATTTTGATAGCAAATGAAGAAATTCAGGAGTGGCCGAATTGTGATCATTATCAATTTATTAATAATTTTCTAATCAATACTCGTAGTATTTATCAATTTCATTCTGATATTCAAGTAACTTTCTTTAGAAAAATGTGATCTGCAAATAAAAACGGAGTATGTAGCCTATTGCCGACCCATAGAAATTAACAATACCATAGAAAGTCCTAGAATGGAAATTGCATGAAAATTTTGGCACACGCCGGGGGAACTTAGTTGGGGCAAAATGTAACTTGTGCGATCTGGCTTCCATGTTTTTTGATTGGCAATTATATTTATCAGGCTAATTCTTGATCTGCATTGTTGGCCAAAGACCATGTACTCAAAAGCAATAGTGAATTTACAAAATGCTGCGCCGACAGGATGACAAAGAAGTAATTCCTTTTAAACGCTCTGTATGGTCATCATTTTGAAATATCGCTCCAATCAGACTCTTATGCAACTTGTAATGTCGATTTACAGAACATGCATAACTCCAGCTTGAAATCAGAGGCCAAGAAATCCTAGAGTATTCATTTTACTTTAAAGGGTTCCCCTGTTCACTAAATTTGAATAATTTTCAAAATCTCAACATGCATTCGAATATCAGTCTCCAAAATATCACATGTGTCATTCAATGATTAATTGAAAAGTTCCAGCGACATTTTATTTATTTGAGAAATGATTTTCTGTAAAGAAACTTTCAGTGTGTTTATTCCAGAAAAGCGCCACGTTTCTTAGCCGCTTGAAGAAGAAATTATCCAACAATTAGACTTTCTATCGGTGAATTCTTCAGATGTTCTTACAAAACGGCACACCGACCACTTTCAATTATGACTTTGTGAACCAATTTTTAATTCTCATTCCAATATTGAAACATTGGAAACTAGTTGTCAGTTACTGCTACAAATAGACACTATATTAATCCATGGAATAGTAGGCTATTTCACATGAAACAATGCCGCCATCTCACTTGCAATTCTCTTCATGAAAATCCTGTAATTAGGTGTCAACAACTTCCACAACCAACTTGGCAAATAATTTCACTATGATACAATGTTTTAGATCGAATCTGATCTACAAACCATAGATTTTCCATGTGCCATCATTATACATAGGCAAGATATCAAACTTCCATTCTAGTGTACTATTATCCACTTCTATGTGCCGACCGCTTTTTCAACAGCTCATGCGATGAAGATATTCAGGAGCGCTTGAATTTTCATTATAAAATTGATACATGTAAATTCATTTTGATATCCAAACAGTTTGTTTAAAAACACAATCTACAAACACATACACACATAATATCCTCTTGTTTCTACTATTTATATGACATCTCTTCAGGTAATTCGTGGTGACATATGGGCATACAGCAAACATGTGACCATAATACCTCGGCCTACGTTTATATTGAAAAGTGCGAAGCATAATATGTAGTAAGTCAACACAAATTCAGATGAAAGAGTAGCAATGAGTTTGCATTTTGATTGTTTTATACTTGTCGTAAAGCATGAAGAATTATTGATTAAATTGCACAACTAAACCCATTGTAGGGCTTTAGCACAAAACTAGTATTGTGCGCATAATTATACGGTGTGCATGTAGCCGTATACAACGTGTAGTTCGTGGTGTAGTATTTATACCTTTTGTGTGCTTGATTAATTTTCTGAAACGACTCGAAATATCAAATTGATGGTATTTTTTTAAATGTGGCAATTCTGAAATAAATAATTACCTCAGGCGATAGCTACAGGTTTTCAATTCTATAAATTAAAATGGAAATAATGACCTATTTAAACATGTTACCTTGATGGATGCATCTTTAAGAAACAATAGAAAAATTATACAACTTAAGCAGAAATCGAATAGCAATAATAATTGTCGAAATTGATAAAAACATCATCCACCTAAACTTTTTGCGGTCCTGAAATAGAATTTTTAGATCTTGCCGCATGTTAAACTGTTTCAAAAAATTTTTCAATTATTTGTCATCCAAATATTAATGCTATAGTATAAGCCTATAGCCTGATACACATCTAAATATTGAAGTGCTAAATTACAAAGGGTTTTATTGTGCTAATCAAATTCTTTCATGCTCATAGTTTCTCAAATTTTTAGCATGCAACTATTCTGTCTCAACATGCCCAGATGTTTGTGCTATTTTAAATACAAGCAATCAGAAATTACGGATTTAAAAATAATATAATATCATTTCAACATGTTAATTATAATTCTTTTCACGACACAATCAACTGTTCATCGATTTTTCAACGAGAAACGTCGACTTGAAAACTGATAAACATGCACAACTCAATTTCTCATACTGAATTCGAAGTAAATAAGCCTTGAGCATGTGACATCATTTTTTTTCATCACACAAATGAATTCAAAGTATTGGTAGGACTCCTTGTGATAAGTCTGCTACACAGCTAAGAGTAATTGAGATATTTTGTTGTTACCAGTAAATTATATTAAGTATGACGCTTATAACATTTTAGTATTTGTAAAAGTAAGAGCAGATATAACAGTAATCACTAATAGAAAGGTCTATACGTTCATGATCAATGAACCCAAATCCATGCCCAAATGTCTACGTCGATTTTGTTTTTGGGATTTCCAAATACATGTACCTAGACTTGCAGTTAAATGCTGAAACAAAATTGACAAGCTAAATCTGAAAATATTTAGAAACTTACCCTTTTTCTGCAGTCTGATCCAATAGATGGATTTTTAATTCTGATGCATGAATCAAAGGAACTTGATGGCTTCATTGAGTAGAAGAACTCACTGACTACATACGAGTGTTTTTCATTTTCGATTTGTTGATAATTGAAAGAGAATTGATGGTAAGTTCATATAACTGGACACATTGCAGGCCAGTGAGGTAGTCGTAAGTAGATTGTGCTCCATGTATTGTGCATGATATTAACGAAGTAAGATGATGAAAAACGTAGACGATCTCAAAAGCGACGATGCCTAAATAACGGTGTGTAAGTAGAAATATCCTCTTGATGCGCTGACTTTTGTAATAGCAAGCAGCACACGTAAACACGGATTCGATAGACCACGAGAGTGAAAAGTGCACAAGCTACTGCGCCTGACTTGCGCAGCTTTCTGTTTCACGTCATGGGCGGACAATAATTATAAGCAGGGACTATGAGTCACAGGCATCAACAATTCGCAGCGGGAGAATATTATCGAATACTAATTCTCAGTCTTCACGCAGATGCGGCCACGGCCATCACAGACTGCCAACAATGTGACTGAACTCTCTCAGCTGCGTGCGCGTGGCGATCGAATTTCCTTAAGTGACGGAAAGTTATAGAAGCGAGATGTGATTACGCAGATGGAGCTGGATGCTTATGCAATTGTTTTGTCCAGTTACACACTGATTTAATATCAAAAGTTTTGTAAATTACTAGCCAAGCAATTTGGCGAACACACGAGCAAATCGATCAAAATCGACATGCTGATGGGTACGGTACGTGGAACTTATAGATTTCAATTGACAGATATTTCGATTTAAGAAGGTAAAATGTGTGCCAGTAGAATTGCTTAGGCTCCCTTTGAGAATATATGTCATGTGTAATTGTTGACCTGATTCGTTCGTCAGTGTTGATTGATGTTGTTGCTATAGTAACTATACAGTATACATGTAGTGAGTGTGAACGATGATGAAAAATTAGAGGAGGAAGAAGAAAAGGGGACAGAGAGAGGGAGATGATGAAGTCACCCGAATATCTATTTTATACAGGCATAAAGTAGATATTCGGGTGACTTTATAATTTTTTTCTGTAGGTCTACAAAATTTAATCAAATAAAAAGAGCACATGTATATAAAATACTCGAAATAATAGTACGCATGTTTCATATGTCAATGTTGTATCCATGAGCGATTCTTTGAGTTTATTTAAATGTATTTAGGTCACTTCTTACAGCATCAATATTATTAGTTATAGTCGGTATCTAATTCAAATGGACAATTCTTCTTTAAATGAAACGCTCTTTTAGTTATCCTTTATCCACGTACATGGATGATCGATGTTTTAACCATGTACAATTCCAAATTATTATTCAGAGCAAATTTTATATACATTTCCCACTCCTCTCAGTGTTAAATATTATTAGTAGCGTATAGCCATGCTTATTCCAGACCATTTTACTTAATATGGAATACTTCTTGATAGGGTTTATCCATGGTGCATGCATCTTCCATGTTTTATCCAAAAACAGGCATAGGGCTTACATCGGCAGAAACAATTAAAATGTTTAATCCATCGTTTTATCCATATGTTTATCCTTAATGCGGAATGTTCGATGTCTGTGGTTTAATCAACGTTTTTTCAAAGTTTTTCACACCAAGTTGATTTTTGGTTAGTTTTCAACGATGATTTCAACCGTACGTTTATCAGCAACGTTTATTCGACGTTTTTCAACGTTTGTCACACCAAGTTGATTTTTGGTTAGTCTTCAACGATGATTTCAACCGTTGAAAAAACGTCATTTTTTACTTTGGAAGAAGGCTTTACCACCATACAAGATGACGTTTATATAGTATAACGATCAGATACGAATAATTTTGATGAAGATCACTTTTATAAACATATATGGGAAATTTCTCTATCCGGATTTGATCATCCTTCTGCAGATTCCCAAATTCTAGCCTACATGAATTTTGTAGGAATTGTGCACTCCAAAGCTTATTAAGCTCAAAATTATTTCATATCTGAACTTATTTCATTACATGTTATAGTCAGTGGCGTCGCGTGCTCCCAGACAATAGGCCTTCGCTCCAAAGTGGATTCCTATATTTCTGCAGCAGACAGCATGAACTGCATAAAATAATTTATTTGACGCTATCTTAATTTCAGTAAATTTTCAAACACTTGTACAAGTACATGAACATTCAAGTCATGCTGGCATCCATGACTACAGAATGAAATGAAATGATGTGAGAAATAGATACTAATATTTAAATGAAAGGTACATTGAAGTCCATAGACTACACAACGTAGAGTTGCCGTATTTGACGGTCTCAAAAATTTGGTGTTTATTGCAATAATTGCATGGTGGTCATAATTTGATTTGAGCTGTGTGTCCTGACGACGGCCAGTGTATTGTGCCGAAACGCGTTGAATAGAGAATAGAAGATACATATCGTGCAACTCCGACCTTTCGATTCATGTGCTGACATGTAACTCTCTTCTTCTTTTTACTGTGTGTTTTAACTTTCAACATTTCAAAATCGCGCCCCACGTGATGACATCTCAACTCATTCGGTTTTGATCTGCTGTGTACGACGTTAGCTCTCTTGGTTATGTTGTTATCAGCGATAACGTGGTTCCTTAGCATTACCAACGTTGTTTCTCTGTTTTATAGATTGCAACGTAAATCACATCGATCTCAACACATGTAGAAAATATGAAAAACTGAACCATAAAATTCTTAAGCATCAATGTGATATCACTTTCTTGTCCAAATGTTTAGAACATAATTTTGTGCCAAAATTTCTTAGTCTAAAAGACAACAACAAAATTCTCAACCCACATATTATCAAAGAGCGCCAGCTGCGTAAAGTTTCTAAGCTGATTGCTCAACACAAATGTATAACTAAAAAACTGAAAAGGCAGATTACTGTCTTACGTGATCTGATCCTTAGTAAAATCAACACTTTTGATCGTCTCCTGTTTGTTAAAGTGTT
The DNA here is from genome assembly GCA_907163375.1 of Prostheceraeus crozeri. Lineage (NCBI taxonomy): Eukaryota > Metazoa > Platyhelminthes > Polycladida > Euryleptidae > Prostheceraeus > Prostheceraeus crozeri. Next base: position 186,557 of record CAJQUW010008354.1, read on the forward strand.
CACTCGTGAGAACGTAGCTTATATCAAGAGGGTTACAGCCACCCACCAAAAAAAGCTGCTAAATTTATTTCTCCAAAATAAAGTACATACGCCAGATGGCACCGTCCAAAACTTTAGTTCCTTAGAATTAAATAATGAACAACTAGAATGCTTGAAAACGGGGTTAAAACATCCCACGGTTACTTGCGATAGTGATGCTATCAGCTTGACTTGCCAACTAGAAAAGGCGGTCTACCACTCGAAAGATAAAATTTCCAAAAATGATTGTAACGAAGTTAGAAACTCTTTGCAAAATTACAACAAACGTATGAAAAATTTCTCTAAAACAGCATATGCGAAGCACAGCATTGAAACGGTGAAGTCTCTTAGAACTAATGACAAAATTAAAATCGTCCCTTTTGATAAGGATAACGGTGTTGCTGTTATCAATACCGAAGACTACTTGAAAAAACTCAACGATATAGTTGAGGACTCCAGCAAGTTCACACCAATTACGCACAACCATAGTGATCTACTATTAGATCATCCGGTTATTAAACAACAAAATAAACTGAAATATTTTATAAACAAACATGTCAAAGGGTCCATTGATCCAAAAGATTTTGCTTCTATTACCCCTCAAGGAGCATGTAGCGGTAAATTATATGGCTCAGCTAAGGTACATAAGGAAAATGTCCCTCTGCGACCCATTGTCGCTAGCTTCGGTACTGCTGAGTATAATTTAGCCAAATATCTCAACCAATTTATTGTCAAAGCGATTCCTAACGAGTTTTCTGTTCTAAATAATACGGATCTTCTAGATAGACTTAATAAGTATAACTTCTCGGAAAATTCCAAACTGGTTAGCTTTGATGTGGTCAGTCTCTTTACTAACGTTCCTCTAGAAGAGGTCATCGAACTAGCTTGTGATAAAGTCTACAACTCCGATGTGTCAAAACCTCCTTTTAGTAGAGACACATTCAAAAAACTGTTGCAGTTCGCAACAGGAGGCATTTTCTCCTTTAACAACACTCTTTATCGTCAATGTGACGGTCTTAGTATGGGAAGTCCACTAGCACCCACTCTTAGTAACCTATTTATGGGTGAATTAGAAACAAATTTTCTCAACATCAATCGTATGAACCTGAAGTTCTACGTGAGGTATGTTGACGACATTTTAGCAATCTTTGAGGATGATGACCATGAATCTTTCTTTAGTTATTTAAACTCATGGCATCCCAACATGAAGTTCACCGCTGAAGTTGGTGGGAAGAGTTTACCTTTCTTAGACATCAGCCTGGATGTCACTGATAGCTGCCTAGTCACTTCTGTTTATAGGAAACCCACTTATACGGGTTTAATTTTGAATTTTAAGGCTAGCTGTCCTATACAGTGGAAAAGAGGCCTACTGAGCACTCTGATAAATAGAGCATACATAGTGTGCTGCACTTGGGAGAAGTTTCATGAAGAAATGGAGAAACTCACCAACATTTTTAGAAACAACGGATATCCGTTGCAATTTATCAATAACATTATTAAAAATTATTTAGAGAAAAAGTTTAATGACCATGTCAAGACGGAAGACATAACATACACTCAAACAATAAAAATCCCTTTTTTTGGTATTCAATCAGTTTATTTTAAAAAAAGATTACAAAATATCTTTCGTAAAATTGACAAGGAGTTACAAATCAAATGGGTTTTCACCTGCAATAAAATTAAGAAAAACTTTTCGAACAAAGACCGTACTCCGAAGGTTCTAAAGTCATGTGTCGTATATAGTTATGCTTGTGAGGTTGATCCTCGCACTACTTATATTGTTAGAACTCTAAGACACTTGAATGCTAGAATCAAGGAACATAGTCAAAAAATGTCTGCGATCTCGGATCATAGGCTAAACTGTAGCTGTAGCTGTAACTCTAGTAACTTTAAAATCTTGGGACAAGCGTCCAATAACTTTGAACTGAATATTATGGAGGCGTTATTTATTAAAAAGTATAACCCTAGTCTGAACAAGCAATTGAACCATGAAGGAACTTTTTTTAGCTGCAAACTTATTTAGCATTAGCAGTATTGCATCTCTTGTGCATATTTGTCTGTGACATGTCGACATTAATGATTTACAAATTTATGCATGTTTTCATCATTACAACGTAGAGTATTCTGCATGTGAATTGTGATTCACTATGAGTCCTATGTGACAGCCTCTTTTTCTGAACAGCCTTATGATATTCGCCTTGGTGAGATTAGAGAACATTCACTCTCGAGGAAGCTCTCGCCAACGCAAGACTCTGATGTGTTTTATAGTCTGTCAATTACTTACATGTATCAAATTTACGGCTGCTGAAATGTTTTTTGTGCTCCTCCTCATATTTCATCCCTTGAGAGTGAATTAGTTTTTATTTCAATGCCATGAACTTCGTGTAAGATGGTTGGAGTTTTCTGCATAATCCCTCGCACGACTGGCCGGTGTAGAAAATAACCACTGTTGAAATAGCCGCCATAAACATAATATCACCAATATGCCTTCAATCATTATCTCTGACTGAATCACACATTAAATTATGGAAACTTCATCGCTTTATCTATCAGCGGCTTCCCACCTTCCGATCCGACATTCAGCCATTGGTGAACGCAGACACGACGATGCAACGCGTCATCATCTTCTCCAAAATTTGGCGACGCCACGAATAGGGAAAATTTGCACCTCTCCCTATCTGAATCTATGAATTTATGAATAGATCTTATCTTACATTGTTGCAATATATTTGCTTCTGTGTTTCTATCAGGAGAGGACGGCTAATGAGAGATGGCTCTAATTATAATTATGATAATTATCGAGCTAAATACACACACTCCATCACACAACTCCTACATCAATGACACAAACACATGAATCTCTGTGATTTGCTGTGAGCACATCCCCGTCTCATTGTGTGATTGCTTGAAGATCCCTGCAATTAACAGCTGAGTGCTGGCGCTCAGAACGTATTTGAGAGTAGTGACTTGAAACTGTAAAGTGTATGTAAAGTTGTAAACCTAAAGATGCTCTCAAAAACAAAAATTTTAAACTATTTGAACCTTTGTTTCATGAACGCAAATAATTATTTTTGGGTATGCGGCGAAGGCCTCGCAGGCACGGAGACGACGCCACTGGTTGTAGTTTATATAACACTGGGAGCTTAGGAGATCCAATGAGTGATTACACTTCAAGCAACCGTATGTGATATCAGCAGGGCTATGGCTGCTGCCCGAGCATTTGACAGTGGATTGTGAATAGTTTGATAAGTCAACGTCATGCGATGAATATTGATTGACGGTGTTCAGGAATCGCATAAATTCTTTGAACACTTGCTGAAATGAATAATTGATAGCATATTTGTTGAACTCTTTGTTCCGACCTCTTATGCGTCAAGTTCCGGTCCTAAGACCTGAATGCAAAACTTCGGAGGAGAGAAAATTTAAATATCGACGTCGCAAGTCGCAAATCACCGGAATTCCCTCGTTGTATCATTGTTCTGCCCATTTGGGCCATTATTTGATTGACATTGGCCTTATGTGATTGACATTGGAAATAGTTATTGCAGTCGTCATTATTACATTACACACCACGGGATATGCCTATAACTCATTAGATTGGCATTGAGAGTTGCTGTTTAGTCACATCCATCGTGCCTACAGAATATGTTAGCAAAGTTCGAATAATTGCATTGTCCATTAGGAGATAAATAAGCAAAAAAAGTAAGTAAGTGTTTATTGAATTAAAAATAATGATCTGACAAATTCGTTTTTGGCAATACAATTTTTCAGATAGAAAACTAGAAAAACTTTGATGTGCGGATCGATTCAAAAACATACAAAAATCAACATCTATAAATTATTTATAATCAAAGAAGTAAAAGGAGCAAAAGAAGTGCGAGTCCGTTCAGTTCTGCAATATGGAATTGAAACACTGTTTGAATTTACATGCCTCATAGAAATAATTGGATTGAGAACATAATCTTCATTTCTTTCAATCGATAGGAACAGTTTCTTGCTTTGTTGCTCAAACAGATTTTTTCTTATCCGGAGTAGGCGCATCATTTACGTATTTCATGCATGTTGTATAGAAATTGAATGATATCTAATGGGTCTAACTTGGTCAAATGATGACTACTTAAGCCTTAACCATTTGGCTACACAGAGACGCTGGCCTGATCCCGGCCGCCAAAAATCCGGCAAACTCAAACCTTGAGACATTCTCTTAAAAATGTACACATCATTCTATGATATATAACAAACATTTTGTAAAGAACATGTAGGCTCGGTCTTCTTGCACTGTTTTTTAAAGTTGCCATTAGATTCAAAAAATCTAGTGAAACATATTTCATGACGCAAAAGAACATAATTCGCAAAAAATTGAAAAAGAGAAATAAAAAATTGCTCGGCAAGTTGCACAATAACGCAGCATGTCAATCTCAACAAGCCTTTTACTGATTTTGATACAGACCTGTACGGTTCCGGTACTGACTTGAATTAGTCACGTAATTAACTGTTACCGTATTTTACAAGAAAAGAAAAAATTATAATCCGTGATGCAATGTCCTCTAACACATTCACCTAGTGGATAAGCATACAAAGCCACAATTTTAACTGCCCAGTGTCCGTCAGTATTTATTAAGTGAATAATCATTTATTGAAAGACAAAGTATGGATAAAATTTGATATCAGACATAAAGAATCAATAATCATGACATCACACGTAGTGATCAATAAAGAGATTTGTCTTTGGATATTGTCAACGGTGAAACTCAACCTAATTATCTCTTCAAAAGTTAAATCTTATAGATCCACGTCATGCTCAACAATTTAAGTGGCTATTGAGATGACTCAGTTATTTCCACAGCGCCATCGTAAGAACTCAATTATCAGTGGTTAAGAAAACAACTCAGTCGAAAATTACATCAAGTCGATCACATGCATGCACTTCTATGTAAGTTATAAGGAATTATGTGATATAAGAGCGATACGAAGCATGATTGACTGTTAAAGCAGGCGCATAAATTTCGCAGCTAAAAATTAAGGATCTACCAGTGGAATGCAGATGTGACTGCACAAACCATGCAATTCAAGGTATTTACATTCCACTAAATGGATTGCATGAAATTAATCAATGGCACAGGCAACTCAATACTGTCTTAGGATCAGAGGAAATTATTAAAAGCTACTTAAGAGGAAATCTGAAATACTAATTGCGCAATTAGTATATTAATCTAATGTATGGAGGTATTCTTTAAACTCTAGTTTTGACACACTACAGACGTCGTCTAAGTTTGTCCACCAGAAATTATCAGTAGGCCCTAGATGCTGTTTTTGAAAACAAAATGCAAATAAAATCACTAAACATTGAGCAGCACCCTCAGTTAAAAAATTGGAAAAGGCCTGAATAGCTGCCATTTCATCCAAAGTCAGGAATCATCAGCAGACCTAGTTCACATCTGTCAACGTTGAGACAACTCCGGATTTACACTTGCAGCCACATCCGGAGTAATCTTGAGATACGCATTTAGCAGATGAAGCTACATTGTGCGGGTTTTCATCAAACACTACATTATAAGCGTTCATCCGATAAAGCTGAAAAGTTCTGGTTAATTTATGCTATTAGCAGATGGTTCGTTGTCCTCGTGGTTAGAAGACATGATTTCATCTAGCTCATGGTCGAACTTGCCCATGGCTGATGAAATTTGACAAGCAATAGTTAGCTCGTGAACGAAACTCTATGAACATTGAAAGCCTTGCAATTTTTTGAACGAACTCAGAGATGTGAACTAGGCCTGCTGATGATTCCTGAAATTGGATGAAATGGCAGTTATTCAGGTATGTTCCCATCTTTCAACAAAGGAATTTTCTATTTAATTTCATTTTAATTCTATTTTTCAATTTAATTGTTTTATTTGCATTGAGTAAAAATGAGTGAAAGCTTTCCTTTACTTTGAATTGATTTTTGTATTGGATTCACCACTATCAAGTAAGATTTTTGACATGCTTCATTGTAGCTATTATTTTATCTACACTGGTTATGAAACTAATTCGGTGGAGGAGTGAGGCAGCAAATTTCAATTCACCAATATTTTGATGCAATTTCTTTGTATGAAGCCCAAAAATAAACCCTACCTACGCCTATGTATGTAAATGGTCAATATATTGGTCACCATTTATTTCCAATCCCTTTTGGTGATTCCTCTGATAGACCCTCTATGACATCCAACAACGAATACCTGAAAAATACCATGAAGAACTGTCTAAGGTCCAACCTTGCCGTCAAAATGCAACTATAGTCCTCCAAATTTGCGCCGTAAGACATTGCATCTCCTTTTATTGATGTAAAGCTGAAGATTAGTACGATGATAATAGCCATTTGTTTACTGTCACATTTACCGGTGCACACATTTGGAAATTGCAACATTCTCTATCGTGTCATGAGCTTTGAAGAAAAACTCTTTAAAAGACATCATCTTGTGTAATGGTATATTTGCTGTACAAAACTAATCTGCCGTAATCCCTTATTTACATGAAAGCCAAGCCACCAGTTGCAACAATCTATTTAATGGTCATGATTCGGAGAAACTCATCGTAACTGACACGGCCATCTTCATCTAAATCTGCCTCTTTGACCATTTCTTCGATTTCTTCATCTGTGAGGCGTTCACCAAGATTTAACATGACGTGACGAATCTCTGAAGGTGACAGGTAGCCATCTCCGTCCTTATCAAAGAGCTTGAACGCCTGAAAATGAGATGAATGATTACATGTAATTCAACTTTTTTAATTATTGGTCTGTAGTGGTCTCAACGGCTCATCGAGACGAATAATAAATGAAATACCTCTCATTTATATTTTTCTTTCTTTTTATTGAAAACATTCGTAGATGATAATTGATGTTTAATATCAGACTGTAGAGGTCTCGAATTCTATAAAAAGTTCAAGGGCTATAAATGACAAATTCTCTTTGAATTATGTGTTGGATTGCCGCAGTTGACAAAAATGAGTAATACAGTGCAATTTTGATTATCCGGATGGTCGAAACCCAATAGGTCAGTCAAAGATCCGGATAAGCGAATTTTTAAAACCGATGTTAGCAAAAGCTTGTGGACTTAGCAGTCCGTTTCATAAAAAGTGGATCATCCTAAAATTTGACTAAATAAAACATAAGTATGATACAGAAAGCATTTTTCATGTTATTTCATGTCCCTAATATATTTAAATGTCCTTATATAATCTGATAAGCGATGATACAGTAACGGTTCTTAAGAAGCTAATATTTTGTGGCCCTACCCTTATTGTCAATGACATTACCAATTCGTCTAGGCATTGATTCGATGATATCGTTGATTTTTGACTGATCTAAAATTCTCCACTCTCTTTTTAACAGTGACGTAAGTTGTGATGCGCCATCTGTACGTAGCAGTGAACGACGAACGTTACGTTTTAGAATACTCCATACATTTTCTATGGGATGCAGATCAGGAGAACGAGCTGGCCAAGATAATGTCCTAAGCCCTAATTGAGACTTGCATAAGTTGACTCTACTACTCCTGTGACACGTAGCATTATCATTCATAAGTAACCAAGTCGATGGATCACCAAGTTGATCTGTCATTTGGCCAATGTTCATTCGTAAAACATTCACATAGCGTTCAGAATTCATGGTTCCTTGCTGCATGTGAAGTTCAGAGCGGCCATTGGTCCAAATGCCAGCCCAAATCAGTAGAGCCGCACCACCTTGTACCCGGGGACGATGTAAATGTCTCGGAATTTCCTGATCAGATTTTATCCATAATCTCAATCGACCATCACTATCCTTCAGACGGACTGATGCCTCATCAGACCAGACAACCCGATCCCATTGATTTCGCCAGTGACAATGACTCATTGCCCATCTGAGACGTCTTTTTGTATGCTGATCTGATAATTCGATCTGAGAGGGCCTCTTACAGCTCTTGAAATTCGACTCAATAAGTCTTCTACGAATAGTGGACTTAGAAATAGACGAGTCTAGTGCAGCCATCTCAGTTAACGAGAGACTTGGATCAACTTTAACAAATCTCAAAATTAGGCGGTCTCTACGTTTGGATGTTTTGCGTGGACGGCCAGAGCCCTCTTTACGACAGAGTCGAAAATCATCATTATGCCATCGATGCACATTTGTGTAAGGGACATTTAGTCGCTTGCTTGTAGCTCGCAAAGAAAACCCTAGTTATAGCAAGGCTGACACTGCCTTTTGTGAATGCGATCTCGTTATTGTTCATTTGTACTTTGTATTGTTTTCAACCGGTAAGAGATAGATTTCTAGCTGAAAGCAATCAGGAGTGCTGCCAACACCACCGCAACGAAGTCAGGAAGCTATGGAACATGAAGTCCAGTTAATCACATGTAGCAGTTACATTATTGTTGATGAATAATGGTGCTATACTGGCTCTGATTGACCGATTTTCTTTATTTTTGTTTTGCTTGATAGCTTTTGGCTTGTAGAACAACATATTACATAACAAAGGAAACAAATGTAATTTTATAAGAATGAGGTATGATTTTGTGTAACATTGCTAAATGAAGATCAAATTATCTACTACTTTTTTATCTATAACAGGAAAACAACTCAATATTCATGCATGAAATTTCCAACAATGATATTAGTAAGCACAACTGACATATCTTCTAAATTTCAGAGAAATTCGTTCAAGTTTGGCGGAGTTAGACAAAGTTGAAGTTAAGGCGATGTTTAAGGGTGATCCATTTTTTATGAAACAATCTGTATATACCAAGACCCCCGTAGAATATGATCTACATACATCTATATAATCTGTATGTATATACCTGTCCTGCATATCCACCTAGAATGTTCCTGCATATCCACCTAGAATGTAATACTTGATATATTTGATTCCGATTCTTCGACTGTTCAATGAAATTATGAGCAATTGTACATGTTTACTATATATTCACTGTGGTTCCTATTAAAGCACATAAATGCACGTGCACAAGCAATGACCGTGACCTGAGACAATGAATTGAAAGTGATTTATCAGAGCTGTATCCCATCTTTGACTAACATGCATAACCTACTTAGTAATGCTCCAATCATTTAGCTGCTTGCCTGTCATTTGACTCAGAGAACGGGGAGAACCGTACATTGAGAAAAAATTAATTGCTGGTAAAGCAAGAGTACTTCGTGTATATACTACCAAAGAGGAGAGCAATGCTAAAATGAACATTCAACAACGAAGTTTTAACATAGCCTAAAACACTGTATGGGGAACATAATCCTACATTACACTATCACTAGATTCCATGAACATCTACGCCGTACACTTCACATACCTTCACCTTGTAAAAGCTTTCGATGGACTACCGCATAGTGAGCTGATCAATTATTTGATTGACTGTGATACTACATTAGCTTCATTTCTTGAATTCACTCTGATATTGTAGATAGAAGAGCAAGATTAGTTTACAATGGTCTTTCTGGTCTTCCGTTTTGCTTAAATCTGATGTGCCACAAGGTTCCGTGTTGAGTCCTTGCATATTTGCAGCTTTCATAGAATCCTTCGCATAAATTCCTCTTCAACAACTGAGTTCGTGAAGCATGCTGATGACATCACAATTATAGACGACTATAGTTATCACGACTATAGTCTGAATGTAATGATTATAAATCGATCCGAAATCGTCTCGTTAAGGCTGCAATGAGGTTTTAGTTACGTTGTGAAAGTCGGTCATCTCGACCATTGAACTTTAAAATTCCAGAAAGGTTTATTATTGGACATGTTCGTTCGCCTGCTTGTCTCACCGTCCGCCGTTTGCACTCTTATCTTCCTTCTGTGTGTTATTTGATTAATAATGATGTCTGAAGATTCGTTAAATTTGAGTATTGTTGCCCTGTAGTTAACAAACAATTATTTTTCAAAATGTTTTGATGTTCATTCTCTCAAAATAAACTCTTGCTTGACTTGACTTGTATATGATAATGTGTCACATTAGCTTCCACACCAAGATGACTCACTCGATGACTCATTTATTGGCTTTCATGTCTTAACAGGTAAAAGGAAATATATTTTCTCGGTTAAGAAATGCCGTGTCCATGGGCTAACAGCCTTTCACATGCACAATTTAATTCAAATATTTTCTTCCTTAATACATATGTCCTACATCAAATTTGAGGACTTTTCATTAACATTTGGACGACCGCGAAAATGAAAGACTAGCTGGAAGTGAAGTGGATCAGTTTGCTATTTTGCGTCATTTTTAGCAATAAATGACCTCAAACAACAAATGACCCTTTCACATCAACACAGCCGATGGACGCGGGATCATTGGTCGAGAACATATAGGACAGGAAAACATTCTATAATGCGGGCTTCATTTTCTTTGATCAAAGTCTGATAACAACTTCGACAAGTCAAATAGAAATTCTGACTGGCGCCGAATATATTTCGGAATATCACTGTACTTTTTGTCCAACTACGGAGTTCTTCTCCGTTGCAAGTTTCAAAAATTTGGTCAAACAATTTACTCGCGAATACCAGCTTTAGCCGGCAAAAATCGCACTCCGGAATAAAATCAAATGAAATGAATAATCGCTATTTTTCAACTTTTTTCTGTTGAAGACGTGAGGTTGGTTGGACTCGAACCTAATACCCCATGTCACCTAAACGTACTGCACTATCCAACTAAGTATGATTGATATCATAAATGTTCTGCTTGTTCAAGGAACTAATGGAAGAGCTAGAGATCAAAACTAGGAGGGCTTGCATAGATTTTTCCGCATTGAATGAGAATGGTTCACTTCAAACAATAATGAAAAATTGAATGAGTTGCATTTCGGAAATCTATTTCACTAAATTATTGCCATCATGTCTTGCTTACTTGACGGATTTCCTCCTCTGCGTCCGTATTTTTCATCATTCGCACCATCATGACCAGAAATTCCTCAAATTCAATTGAGCCACTACCGTCCGTGTCAACCTCCTTGATCATTTCCTGTGAGAGAAAATATTTATGAAGTGAGTTCCATAAGAATGATTAAACTTAAAATACGGAAGAATATAGGTACAATTAATGTAAATATTATAAATAATGCTGATATCAAAAGTTGTTAATATTGATAATTGGAGCTTCACCATCGATCTCAACTTCAACATGATCGAGGTTAAGAAACTATTAATTAAGGAAAATCAAGATGGAAAAAATTGATTTAAACAAAGGCGAAAGTCGTGTTTTTATAGAATAAATAATATCATCTTCATTCAAATACAAAATGAAACACTGATGAATTGAAATACTTGCCTTTTTTCAACATCTATAAGATGATTGTTAGTGATGGGCAGTGTGACTAATTTATTGATTGATCCAATTCGTGCTAATATTTTAAGTTCTCTAAGACATTGACGACAATATTAATTATACTTGCTTACTAATAATAGAAAAAGAGCAGGTTTAACATGATGCAACAACATTGGCTTCATAATTAGGTTTGTAAACGGCTCAAACACCGTGTTTCTAAAGCGTGTATTGGACGTGATTATGCTTAACGTGGTTTTAAGCATGATTTTAAAGCAAGTCACTTTAACCAGCTATTTGTCTGTCCGATATACGTTCATTTCCGGAGAAGCGAGCATGAATTCTTAAAAATGCTAGAATTTCAGGCGATGCCGCAAATCACATAGTTAATTTGTGAATTACCGTTGACGATGCAGGCGATCTATGCAAACATTATAGCAGTTCCTAAGATTGTCGAATCATCTAATGGGTTAGTCACTCGAAGAATGCGATCACATGGACATCTGCCTTTTATGTTTCAGTCTTTCAAGAAGAGTGGATTTTAAAACCCGGATTGAACGCATTTCCACTACACCTCTCATTGCTATATATTCTAACGATTTGACTGAAATAAACATTTTACTTTGCAATTGTGCTATTTATTGACAACGTAAATATGAATTTTTCTTAAAATGCTATTCTTACTGATGGAAAGCTACCGGACATGGACCTGTGTGGGCTTTCCGTGTTAAAGTGATCTTTTCGTTACAATCAACCACAAACCGCGCATCTCACCTTGCTCTGTGTGAAGTTATTTTATTTACGAATCATAAACACTGTTATGTCAACATGAAGACATTATGGAACGATAAGCAGCACATTCTTAACGATACGTGCGTATTTTGTTCAGCTGATAAATTTTAAGAATTGCGAGTATCATCATTAAGATAAAGCATGTACTTTCACTTCAGCATGCAACTGGAGAGATATTGTAAACGCAAGATATGCATTGCGCAATGCATTTCGGAGTTTTTGCATTTACTTCCTCTAAAAGGGGATGCCTCTCTTTAGGTCAGAATTGAATGTTAACTAGATTTGGAACAAATGATCTTTAGTGCGCCTACTCCTGTAAATCTGTATGCTGCAATAGTGATATACTGAACGCAAATAGATTTCTTGATCTTGGCTATTACATATATTATTACATACTACATACAATATACAGTATATTTGCACTATCTATTCAAGGAAATCGTGCAATAAATGCAGGAATGCGCTCTATTTACATTGATTATTCATCCTGCAGACAAGTCTGAACGCTCAATCTACTGATATGTCAAGCAAATACAAGCTGGTTTATCCTCAAAATTAGGAGCACTGTACATTGCGCAATGCGTGGCTATGAACTCGTGAAATATAGCCAACTCGCATCAATCTCACCATCTGACGGACATTTGATATTCGTAGACTGTGAGCATTTATCACCAGAAGCCAGAGAGACAGCATTTTATCCGCCTCTCTTTAGATAAAAAGTACGCTGAATCCCTCAAGATGACCTCTCTCTAAGCGGACACTTGAGCGGATGAATATTATATGCACATTTCCATGAAAGTCTGTCTTGTATAGGGGTCGCAATACTGGACCACAAGTTTACAAAACCGGCAATTCGGCATTTGAGCAATGACAAAATAAAATGGAAACACAAAAAGCTATCTTGAACATATATTTTCATCGAACAGATCTTGTTGAAGGTACCGAATGTACTACGAGTAGGCATACGAGTGCGTTGTGTTAAAAGTAGTCAGAGTTAGTAAAGTAGTCACGCTTAGGAAGCCAAGCCAATAGTGAAAAACACTCTCCGTTTCCACTGAAGTCGATGGAATGCTGAGAAGACAATCGTAAAAGTTGAAGATGAAATTCGAACTTAATATTCTGATCTGCAGATGAAATTTCACTTGATATGACTAATGTGAAATCAGTGCCGTGATCTTCCGATGATTTTTGCGCAACGATTCTGAAATTGCTTTTTTCAAGATATTCACCGTCTTCATCGCTTGTGATGTATCTTCACATTCTCTGCTTCCCCAGACGATTGACGATCGATCTTAGAAATTAGCGGATTATCGTCTTCTTTGGTATAATTCAATCCCTTATTCAGTATTCGAAGCAGTATGTCTTCACAACAGTTCTCTTGTCGAGCATGGATTACCGGTTGTGAAAATATAGTAACATAACCGATTGATTTGTGTAGTGATTTTGAAGTATTCTCGCCTCGATAGACCTTTTAATTTCCGTAGCATTAAATGTTCAGCAAAATTACACAATAGAAGCAAAGTAGAATATAAACCGGTTTTGGTATTTCTGAAAAATAGAAAATACCGGCGAATCCGGTAATGGTAAAGGGCTACCGGTATTGAGACCCCTAGTCTTGTTCTTCCAGAAGGACACAGCAAAGAACATCCTCAACGGCACTATTTATATCACGGCATTCCACCTTCACAGACTTAGGCGAGTCTCTGTTATAGGAATAAAAGTCAAAAATGTTCCCTTACCTGAAGCTCAGATTCGTTAGGATTCTGTCCCAAAGACTTCATTACTGTTCCAAGCTCCTTCGTCGTAATATTTCCATCGCCATCTTTATCGAATAGCGAAAATGCAACTCTGAACTCCTCAATTTCCTCCGTCGTCAAATCCTCGTCGAGGTCGTCCATTATGAGTGGTGACTGGCCTTGCCACCAGCAGTACAGCAACGAAGCTTTCTTCGGCTTCTTATGGTCAGTCTTGGCAGAGTTCAACATTTTCTTGCGAGTTAATCCGATAAGCAGAACATTAACTGATCCGATGATAATATATTCACTTGAGGTATGGAAACTGAGGTATTCACTTCATTAATAAGCAGCTGTATGTTAATTATTCTTTGAACCGGTCATTTCAATGCCTCAATAGTTCCAAAACAATCACACGCAGCTGTCTGGCAAAGTCACGTAAATAACGGTTTCTTGCTGAGCAATTGTTTATCGTCTCCTTTAAGTGCAAACGATGAAAGGTTTCAATTATTATTCCATCAAAGTTGATAGATGAGCTTTGACTACAATGAGAAGTGTAATGAGTTAAAATCTCTTCCAATTAGTGGGAAATGCGTTCATTATTTGAGGAAGTTTAGTTTGATCAAAGGATTGAAGCTGGTGGAAGCCGCGCATGCTGGCTGAAAAGGATCGCTGCTTCGTGCTGAGTTCAGATGCCGTTGGTTGTTAATTCTACTTATAAAACTCAATCAATAGTATCGGTTGATTGATCTCATCTATTATGGCATGGTTTTAAAAAGTCACAAAGCCAAGACCTTCTTCACAAGTTGCCGCTTTTTGGTGAAAAGAGACCAAAAAAGCATGTCCAAAGTTACAGTATTCTCACTTCAACACGGATTTTCGATCAGCTACATTCAAATACACCCACTAATATTTATATCATCTGAAAGTATAAGATCAGCTCTTTAAGACAGTCTAATTTAAAATATTGTAATTAATATCAATCATTGAATTTTTGCTGGGTTTTCATTGTCCAATGAAAAAAATGTCCTCTGACCGAGACGTTGTCTGTCCTCTGACCGAGGTACCTTTTCTCGAAAAATATTGATTATTCCATCAAACGTTTTGCACAAAACGAATTCTCTAGTGTGCTAGTTTATAAATCCGTAAAGAAAATTCAGTTTGGTGACGTTACAAGTGAGCAATATTGATTTAAAAATATTTTTATCCGTACTTTCGACCAGAGTATTTGAATCTTCCCAAAATTTCATATGGATGCTGAAACCAGAAATTTTGTCAGGGATCGATGAAATTTCGCGGCATAGGAGGGATCTATGCTCTTAACATCCATACAAAAGAAATTTTTCATTTATATTATTTGACACTCTCAAAATCTCCAAAAACCACGAGAATGTCCTCTGACCGAGACCCTAAAAAATCTCGGTCAGAGGACAACGTTAAATAGAATATCTCGATCAGAATACAAGGGTCTCGGTCAAAGAACATTATAATGTATGCAATTACATTTAGATCACTTCGTCTTGCGCATTCAAGTATTCGCACTAAGTTCCCAGTCTCATGAGCCCAAATGCAGAAGGCAATGAATTGTTTCCTGTTCGACCATCAACTTTGGATCCTCTGACCGAGGAACCTTGTATAAAATCTCGGTCAGATGAGGACAATGGCAGGTCACGGTCAAAGGCCATAATATGCAATACATCACATTTTGGTCACTTCGCTTTACGCAAGCAAGCATTCATCCTAAGTTCCCAGTCTCATCAGCAACCCAAAAGCCGAAGAGTTTCCTGTTCGACATCTATCTGACCGAGATGTAGAAAAAATGGCATTTTAAAAGTGCTAGATTTCTATGGAAAGTTTTCATTTGGTGTGGTCGCCGCTAAGATTTATTGGGGTGAATGGTTTCAGCGTAATTAAATATAAAGGTATATATGAATAATGTGTTTCACGGTAAATCTGAGTCTCCGTTACTGTTGGTAAAAAGACAGAAAATGTTGTGGAAGGTAAATATGGATGGTTAACGCATGCGTGTACATTGCTCCATTTTCAACTCTATGTGCAAAAGGCAGCTTTACTTTTACTGATCGATTTGCATTCTGTTTTTAACAATCGCTTATTATTATCATTATAATAATAACTCTGCATAGCTTCTGGTCATGTCTCTTTTCTCTCCGCATTGTTGATTTTCTAGTGTTCTGTTTTCGGTTTCTGCTTATTGTTGAGTCTTGTGTTTGATATCATTGGCCTTGTCTTGACACAATCTGTCTCGGTGTCTCTGTCAGTTCTTGGTCGGTCCACTTCCTTGGACGCATTTTGTCATTATCTGGATTAATCTCCATCCTATTTGAGTATCTCTCAGTTCCAAGTATCCAAGTGTAACGATGGATGGAGTTCCAAGTCGTATCCCACAGTTACTTGCAGCACTTTCTTTTGTGCCATCGTGTACGTGAAGATATCTCTGGTAGATATCTTTGTATCGGTGCTCGTCATTCCATTCATGAATCCGTTTGGCCGCATTGTCACAGCACTACCTTTCCATCTATCGATCAATGTTTCGCTACCATTTCGTAGGCTGTAGGGCAGGTGCTGTCAGTCTAATTTAATTTTGTAACGCTGGTACTGTCAGTGATTTAGTCATTGACAGCTGATCGTACAGCGTTATAGAAGGCCTCCCTGTCGCCCGGTAAGCGATTTATCGATATTTTGTGACGTCATAGCTGTTTGACTTATTCACCCACTACACTGTCTTTAGGTATTTTGTAATTGCCATCCGTGATGCCGAATATACCGACAATGAGATCCACAAGGTGTGGTTCGACAACATTTGGAACCAGTCTCAATGACATAAAGTCACTAATCGATGACAAAATGAATGTCCTGACTACACTGATCGATCGAAGTAAGACTGACATCATGTAGACTTTCCGTAATGAAATCGAAGAAACACATGAAGCAATATCTGAGATCAAAATCAATGTCTTTGAATTGCAGAAAAGTAGCGAAATGCTCAAAAAGAAAAGTCAGTACATTGAGGAAGAGCTTACGGCATTAAAACAGAAACAAACAAACAATGTACATGTATGTTAAAGTTCGGTATTAAGTTTTGTTCATAAAGAAACTATAAGAGAAAAGAAGAAATCTCCACCTGAAAAAAATAATTGGCTAATTCTACGTAATGCGCAATCGATACTTTATAAATCAGACGAACTTCGATCACTCATCAGTGCTCTTAACACAGCTCAAAGCTGATACATTTGTACAATTCAGAGAATATGTAGTTGACATTTTTGATTTTCTATTGTCCACCACTCCTGATGCCGAGATTTTCGTGTGCGGTGACTTAGACTAAATAGATATGACTTTTCCTTTCTCAGTCGGCAATTCACTATTTTCAACATTGCTAATGTGCCAACTTTTGGCAACGCAACACCAGACAAATTTTACAGTTATGCCAATTTGACTAACACTTTTGAAGTTTTGGTTTCTCCACCTCTCGGATTTGCAACCAATTTGCACAAAATTGTCATTGTTTCAAAAAGTGTTTCCAATGAGTCAAAAAATTCCCGAATTCAAAAAGTATTTTACTTTAGAAGCTCCTATCTTGATGCATTTCTGAAGGCACTCGAACTGGCAGACTGGTCTTTGTAATATGACACTAGCGACGTCCAAGAATGTATAGAACACTATCACAACATCTTCTATCAAGCCTTATCAAATAAACCAATTCATTTGTCAAAGTTACTCCAAAAACCAAACCGTGGATAGCACCTATAGTGATCTATCTTATTAACAAGCGCTGGCGTGCCTATCGTGATGAAAGCTTCCCGCTCTATCTAGACTGCAAAGCTAAAGTGAAAATCGAAATTATAAAGTCAAAGAAATTATGGAGTTCATATGTACAAAGGCGTTTGGTTTGTAGTCAACGGTGTTAGAGGGAAGTCAACAAACAAATCAATTGATTAGATTATCTAATTGTTCGCTAATTCCTTGGAAGTTGTGGAATTCATAAATTCATTGTTTTCAAGTTTTTTTGTGAGGAGTGGTTTGTACCCTCATTTTCGCGTTTCTGATACTGTTGACCTGTCAATTTGTAACAGTGACACCGTGTTTTCTACTTTATTTAAATTAAAAACAGACAAGGCACCAGGAAACGATGGTATCCATCCTTTTTTTGAAGGCCTCAGCAATTTGTTGTCTTTTATCAAATGTTTTCTCTTCTCCCCATCATTTGCAAAGTATGTGAAAATATTGTATTACAAAGTTATCGCCAATCTATTATCAATTATCATGATTTAAATCAATTTGCTTACAAACCGCGTTCGTCGACCACCTGTGCTCTATTCACCATCCATGATGCGATTGCTAAACCTTTGGAAACACCTGATGTCAGAGCAGTTCGAGCACCGGTACTGACCTTTGCTGACCTTTTCTGAGACATGCGTTTGGCTGTATACAGCATGAACTCCTGTTACTATGTCTATCTGAGCTACCTTTTGAAAACTGCAACGTCTTTGTCAATTGGATTAATGGCTATCTGCATAAACGTCAACAGCATGTTAAACTTGGTGAAACTGTAAGTTCCAGCAGACAAGTGACCAGTGGTATACCTCAGGGTTCCTTGATAGGGTCCTATCTTTTCTCTTTGTACATGTCGACCTATCAACCTTTAGATAAAAGTGTCAATGTAAAAAAGTGCGCTGATGACATCACTTTGATTATTCCTGTATTTCGACAATAAACAATTGATATGCTACTTTTTTCCTCTGAAGTCAACCATTTTGACGCTTGGTGTAGGAATCATCGCATGCTGGTAAATCAAAGAAGGACTAAAGTTCTGAATATCAATTTTTCTTGTACTCCGTTCCCCAATGTTACTGAATTTGAAACTACGTTTTCTTAAAATACTCGGACTTGTATTCAATGATCACCTCACTTGGCCAAATCATTTTCAGTATAGCCTATTTCCTCGAATGTTTCTAAGCGTCTGTATGTTCTGCATATATTAAAGTTCATTTTTTGTCTAATGATCAGTTTGTGCCTGTATTTACTGTGTAATTCGCTCTATGATGGACTACGCATCTCCTGTATTTGTGAATCCTGGTATTTGTAATGAACAGAAAATTGAAACAACTTTGTAAAAGGGCAATTCTCATTTTAGACGCGCCAAATGTGAAAAATATGTCTTTTCTTGTGAAATCCTAACGTAAGTAAGATCATCAGTGCGACTTTTCTGTACAGATCAGAAATAATGCACCTCTAGTATGTGGGACACATGAAATTTTCGTTCTTTTCCGAGTCCTCATCATTTAGATTAGCTTCGGTCTTATGACAAATGGCCAATTTCTTCATGTTCACGATAAAGTTACTTTACTAAGATGTGAAATTTGCATCATTGATGAAGGAATCGAACTATAGCCTCTATGCCATTTGTGGGATAACGTTGTCTTATACATAAAATGTTGTGTCAAATGACTGTGATGTACATAATGCAGAATATCGAATTATAAATAGGTATGTCCTTGGAAAATATCGTAGTCAGACCGACGGTTTATGTAGATGTTTCCAAATCATGTTGCGCGACTAGTGTTCGTGTAACACTTTTTGTGTAGAAATGAAGTAAAGTGATCTTAGAAGGATATTTGAGGAACACGGGAGCTTCAATTTTTCCCAATATAACAAAAATTATTTTTAATTAAAAAATAAGTTTTGTTTTGATCAAAAATCGTAATCAGACCGACGGTGCTGTGCAGAGGTTTGTATGAATTCATATCACTTACAAGAGCCATAACTCAGGGCAATTAAACAATGAATGATTGTGCTCATAAAGGTATAAATTGTGATTTGTCAAATAGCTTCACTTATTCATAATTCTTCGATAATACCACAACCTGTAATTAGACTGACGGGTAAACAGACCGACGTCGGTCTGATTACATAACTTATAATTTTTATGCATGTTCTCTACATTGAAACTTGAAATATATATATATAACCAGATCTATTGCACAATCTCTATAACAAATAAAACGATCATAGTGGTTCCATGATCAATGAATGCGTGTCAGATCGCTACTAGCTGTGACAGTGCTGCTCATTCGGACCGTGATTCATTGCAAATAGTTAATTGTTGTAGGAGCAAGATATCTATGTTGTCTGGACATTCCAGTTAGCGAGTTTGCTATGATAATTGATTTATTTCACGTGTCGAGGAAAATATCAACATTTCATTCGACATTTTACGTGTGTTACGTGCCCATAGATTGCGTTTAAAATCAACAATCATGCTTGTAGATATTCTGAAAAGAGAGCGTGATCAACGGTACAATTAGAAGCAAAAGTTGGCCAACTCCAATTATCGCATCAACCAATTCTACAAATGGATTCCAG
This sequence comes from Prostheceraeus crozeri, assembly GCA_907163375.1. Taxonomy (NCBI): domain Eukaryota; kingdom Metazoa; phylum Platyhelminthes; order Polycladida; family Euryleptidae; genus Prostheceraeus; species Prostheceraeus crozeri. The sequence continues at coordinate 206,761 of CAJQUW010008354.1, forward strand.
TCTATATGTCTGTCAAAAAAGAACGAAGTAAGTCTCTCCCCATTATCAAATGTTTAAAGATAAAGACTTAGATATTTTTCGGTGCGGGCAGGCCTACATGGCATTTTGTTTTTGCAGTAGCTTTGTTCAAATGAAGATTTTCATCAACGTCTTTGTCTAAGAACTTTTCATTTCCTCATAATGAAATCTTTCATCTTGTTCTAGTTTAGCACACGTGATAGCTATTGCATTCTAGGATTCGTTCAGACCGGCCGAAGTCGGGGATTTGCACGATTTCAGCACCCTGTCATACTTTGACACTTTAATCAACCATCTAGAAAATTTAATTACATAGAACGTTTCAATCTATTAATCTTCTTGCCAATACTGTCATTCATTCTGTAAAAAGAACTGTTGATAGAACGCTAAGCTAGTGTCCTTATAGCGTAAACCACTCATACTAATTACAGTATTCGATTTCCATGGCTACGAATAGCAATGCAGCGCACTGGCTTGCCTATCGCTCCATTACAAAGTTATTGTAGTAAAGCCTACCTTAGCTGGCGTAATTACATCACTGTTTGTCAAAATATTTGGCAAGTGCTTCAGAATAACTCTATGCTCAATCATTGTAAATGTCTAATTGTTCTATTTCTATGTCCTGAAATATACGTTTGCATACAACAGCAGTGCAATAGGAACTTTTGACAGCTAATGTAGCGATAAACTCTTTGATAGTATTTATTGCAAGTTGAGGGTCATTTATCGTCCATCAAGCAATAATAATTTTTATTCATCATGATAACGATAGCGGAATTGATTGCTCATCGGCTAAGACTCAGACATTGTATCAATGAAGTCAGAGTTTCTAGATTTAAGTGTTCTGATTTTATTGAAATTTTAGAAATTGGCATAGCATGTCTTGATGCTACCTATCTCTTCTCTAAAGCATTTTTGATTCTAACCCATACATATTATGCACGTGATCTCCTTTTATAAAAAAAAATAAAAAAAAAAATCATTCTGATAATGCTATGAATGGGTTAAATTCAACAAAAATCTAAGTTTTGGCATAGCCTACTACATGTAGGCATGCATGTATTTATGTTAGTGAAATGTCGCTAACCCAGTTAGACTATAAATTATGCTATGCATGTTGATCAACACACATCATTATCTGGACTGTTGAATTCAAAGTCATAGTTGATGGCTTTATACGAGAGATTCATTAACATTGAGGCAAAACTTTTTAAACATTCGACCTACTAGAGGGAGCTGTCTTTCTGCTTTTTTGCCTCACTGAATTCAAAGTCGTCTGCTGTTTTTGTAGATATAGGTGTAATTATATTGTCTACAATCACACATATCCATTATATATCTGATGCTTATCTGATAATTATTTCAATATTTTTGATTTTCAGGATCGTAGTAATGAAAGCATAGAAGTGGATAATAGTACACTAGAATGGAAGTTTGATATCTTGCCTATGTGCAATGATGGCACATGGAAAAATCTATAGTTTGTAAATCAGATTCGATCTGAAGCTAGTGAAACTTTAGATATATATCTTAGCTTTGAAACTTTATCATAGTGAAACTATTTGCCAAAGTTGGTTGTGGAAGTTGTTGACACCTAATTACAAGATTTTCATCAAGAGAATTGCAAGTGAGATGGCGGCATTGTTTCATGTGAAATAGCTTACTATTCCATGGATTAATATAGTGTGTCTATTTGTAGCAGTCACTGAAAACAATTTTCCAATGTTTCAATATTGGAATGCGAATTAAAAATTGGTTCACAATGTCATATAATTGAAAGTTTCTTTACCGATAATCTTTTCTCAAATAAATGAAATGTCGCTGGAACTTTTCAATTAATCATTGAATGACACATGTGATATTTTGGAAGTTGATTATTCGAATGCATGTAGAGATTTTAAAAATGATTCAAATTTAGTGAACAGGGGGAACCCTTTAAAGTAAAATGTATACTCTAAGATTTCTTGGCCTCTGATTTTCAAGCTGGAGTTTATACATGTTCTGTAAATCGACATTACAAGTTGCTGTAAGAGCAATGGATTTATATATTGATAGATTATCGGAGCGATATTTCAAAATGATGAACGTACAGAGCGTTTAAAAGGATTTCCTACTTTGTCATCCTGTCGGCGCAGCATTTTGTAAATTCACAATTGCTTTTGAGTACATGGTCTTTGGAACAGGGCAAAACAATTTCCAGATCAAGAATTGGGCTTGATAAATATAAATGCCATCAAAAAACATGGAAGCCAGATCGCAACAAGTTGCATTTTGGGCCCCAACTAAGTTCCCCACGGTGTATGTGCCATAATTTTCATGCAATTTCCATTTCCTGGACTTTTCTATGGTATTGCTAATTTCTATGAATGGAAGTGATCAAGGAGGCGGTTACTTCCAACGTCAATTGGAAAACGTAAGTCGCAAGATTACAGCGAAAAAATAGCCGGTGGATTGCATGGACCGCACAGGTCAATTCAATCAAAGTAAACATGCTTACATCCTGCTGGTGCAGACAATACATATTGGGTCTCCACGGCTCGCGAATGAAATGCTCTATGATGCTTCAGGGGGGGTGGTTCTAGCAGTCATATGTTCCTCCCAGGTGTTGATGCAAGAGGAAACTATGTATCTAACAGCGTTTAAACTGACTACGGAAAAGTAATCAATTTTGTGTTGGACGGTTGTGCACAATGTATGATCTGTTTAATAATCTGTATGCTTTTTCTGTCAGTTCTTTTTGCAATACAATATGGGGATTGGAATTATTGATATCATGTTTGTTCTTTTTGAACGAAAATTGCATAAATTGTTTGAAGGGGGTTCTTTTAGAATTAGTAATAAATTATAACTTTGTATGACATACAAAACAATACAATGATCTACAAAAGTATGAGCGATATAGAAAGACCGACTGCATTGTAATCATACCGACGGCAGTTGTAATCAGACCGACGATCAAAACTTACGAAAATCAATGACATTGGAACAAATTGTGTGGGTTCTCGTATAAGAAATTCCTAATCTAGACCCTAAAATTTTACCCCATTAGACCTATAGAAGCGCACAATCAAAAATTAATGAACTTATAATAATTTAAGAACTAATTTGGACCAAAAATTTTCGTTAATTGGTTAATTTAATAACTTTGGTTAACTTTAATTAATAACTTTTGAGACCAAAAAATGGCGCGTGGTTAAACTGAGAATTCCCCCAAAAGGACTTTTCGTTATCATTCACGGATTCTAAGTCATCTTTCGTGATTTCTGTAATATGTTTGATCATGCTAAGAATTGTCAGTCCGCCTCTTTTGTTCAAGCAGACCATGACACTGGCCACATTATTCACCACCCTTCTCGCAAACTCAATCGCATCGCAGCATCGAGACTGAATTTTGACACAAGTTTTCAGATAATGAGAGACCTTAAATGGTTTTTGTTTTTCATCTTTCTTACTGCACAACAGTTTGACTTGACTTGACTTTCCCTTGATTTGAATTACGTTCAACCATTCTGCTTGCTGTTACAATACTAAATTCCCAGTAAATCCTCCCCGATTCCCATTGGAGATCATCATGTAAATTTTTTTTGCTTTCTTATGGTATAAGTGCTTATTACCCTATTATTTTAATACGTGGTGCGTTTGTCTTCTCCACCCACATGTACAAGAATCTATTTCTCAATGCATTGAATTAAATGCAAATAACAACGACATTATGATTGAGACACAGAGACGTTCTCCGTCTTTCACCGATGCCGGCCCTCAAAAGCTTTAGAATATCAAAGCAAATCAGGTATAATGATAATGTGTATTTATTGACAATGTAAACAAATCCTTTCAACCACACCAATGTTATTATCAACTTTACGACATTAGTTTATGTTGACTTTGACACAAGAACCCATAGATAACATAAACATATCAATTTCTTGGAACTTCACAGTGTTAGCCAGTGATGACGTGTTACTTTCTTTCGAGGATTAGCAGACATGAAGTTCCAGGAAATGATCTCTGCTCGTGAGAGTATGGACCCCATGGATTTTCCCTTCCTTTTCCGATGTTTCTTGGTTTCATCGTTCGCTGAGCATAATACACTGAATCATGCGGGCTTTCAATGCACGGAGTCTGACGACTCCGCTAAAGATCTCTTCCTTGACAGCTTCCTGAAAGAAAGGAAAAATGGATCATTTAAATAACTTTGATTTCGATGTATTTACCAAAAATCCACAGTTGTGGATATCATTAAAAAATTAACTTCGTGCCATCAGTTATCTTCAGTCAGTCGAATTCGAGTTTGAACCAGCATCGGTGGAACTAAAAGGATTGCCATTGTATTAACATCATATAACTCCCAGGCCACTGGAACATCTTTTGAAGGATCAGAATTAGCCAAAAAAAGGGGCTAGGACCATTCATAAGCGGGCACTCTGCTTATCATACTCGTATATTACCGATTCCAAGAATGTGACGCTTCATCCCACGCTACTCGGTTACGGGTTCTATTACTTCTACAATTGTTTGGGCTACCTTTTACAGAGTATCATGTGCGAATGAAACTGTCTGGTAAGTTCACTGTATTTTATCCAAAGTTGATTACAATTCACAGTAAAATAGATATCCGTCACAAAATCAATAGCCTAAAAATAGCTTAATTTCCAAGGAAGTTGAGATGATTCTGGGAATAAACTGTAACCCCACTCAGGACAAACTGGTGCAAGGACTATTTTCACTAAATGCTCGCCCATTGGTCGAATATTTTCAATAAATTAATGAAATTCATACTTACTGATATCTCCTTCAGTTGAAGTGTATCTTGAGGTAGTTCCGTAAGTTTCAGTGATAACGAGTCATCCTTGATAGCTAACTTCCGCAGTAATTTCGCTCTCGAATTCCTCCTTTTGTGGCAGTTAGTGTGATAGATTAAAAGCCCTTGAATAGTTTCTCTGCGACTGAACTTTCTGAAGAAAACTCAGAATAAAAATTCAGCATCGAATGCCGAGAAGATCTGTAAAAGAGGACATTTCATGACATTAAATAGGAGCGTTGTCAAAAGAACTCAAAAGCAGTCGAAGTCTGGTTGCTTGGATTTGCATGGAGATGCTTTAAATTGTTTCAAATCACACACACACAGTTTTTGAGCCTGAAATAAGGTAGGAAATAACAACTATTTCCAACTATTTGTTAATATAGTGTCTAACGATTGCCATAGTCCTGAAATTCCGTAAAATATCACAATCTACATGTATTTGCAATAATCATACTCATCAACAGCTATCTTTTATGCTGTTGAAACATGCAAACTGACTGACTGTGGGCGTTCTAAATTAACGATATCTTTTAGATACTGCATCTTGCTATAATATTAAATGGAAAATTCCTGCCTCAATCTTGATAATTCTTTGATAATCTGATAAAGAGAATGATCGTATGAGGTTTATCTATTAAGCAATTAATTAGCGTTCTTGGAAATAAACTCAACAACATGTGTGCTCACCTGAATTGAGTTGGAAACTGATAGCCGTGTAACGAAATGCCTTAACAATCCTACCAACGAAGTTATATACTCTTCAATCATATCACCACGCCTCTGAATTTATCCATTCAGGTCAATGAGCTGCCACTAATCACGTCTGATTCAAGTTTCTAAACGCGTGTTTCTCAAGTCGCCGGCAGGAAAGCCTCCATTGACGTCACGTGGATTAAGTCACTCCTTCTTCCGATTTTTATGATCGCAAAATGCCGGATTATAAGATGCTACAGATGAACTTTCCACACTTCTGAACTGTTCTGATCACGTCTAATGACCTTTTTTGGCCCAAGTTCGACTTTGAGAAAAAGTTCGAGAAAAACCCATCTTCTCCACGGCTTCGGCCATGGGCCTTTATCTGAAGAAAGACCTACAATCATACGGATTACAAATGAGAATTTGTATGAAAGACTGTTTGGGTGTGTTTATGATATAAAAGAAGTAGTAACTCTAATTTGTCTAAATAGGAGAATTAGAGACTGGAAGCATGAAAGATTGACAGCAATAAGATCTGAAACATTGCATCAAAGATGGCAGTCAAGCTTCTGAAGCAAACACATCATTCTGCACACTATCAACACGCGATTCTGCCTGGCCTGACTTATCATACGCTCTCTTTTCAGAAGATTCTTAGGCATACTCAGTACTCCGTTATGCATGCAATGTGTGTATAATTCCAATTGCTTCATCAACAAGGTGCTCAGTGGCGTCGCGTGCTTCCAAACCATAGCCTTCGCTAAAGAATGGATTGCTATCTATGCACGATCATTCTAGTTACTATAATTAGACGCTGATCATAATTTTAATGAATTTTTGACCCTACATATTCGATGCTATGGTATATACAACTCCTCAATGAAATGAAAGTGCGTGTGATAAATAAAAGCTACGATTTCTAAATGAAAAACATGAAGTTCAGACTACTACCTTATGCGTATTGACTTGATTCTTCTTAAATGTCTTCAATGTGACACCTTTCTATCAACAGCCTCATCGTGAGCTTGTGATCTTAAGCTAATTTGACAATTCGGCCGTTTTTCAAACATTTTAAGCGTCAAATGACAACGAAGTTGTGATGTTTATTGTTCATGACGCTCAATTTTGTCTGAGTAAATGAGCTGAAATCACAATACAGAGCATCTCTCCCGAAGATAGCACAATGCAACAGTTTGTTGCGGTTATCATTCCCAGTCAATCACTCACATGTTTCATATTTAGAGATGGTCCCATAGCCAGCGGAAACGACGCAATCAAACGAAGAAAATACGAACCCTTAAGCACTTGCACTTCCGGAAAGTATGCATGTCACAGATATCATGAATGTCATCACCACAAAATCATCTATGAGCTATTGCCAAATTATGACGTCACCTTTTGAAATGGCCGCCATGATAATAAAAATGGGCAATATCTCGAAAATGAATGATTTTAAGGCCCATTGTTACTGAGTAAGTAGGGTTGTCCGCCGATATTTCACCTGTCATTTTTCTATGAAAGTCGTTTATGCATCTCCAATGCCAAATTAGACGGCCTTAATTGCAGGATTAAGGCCGTCCAATTTGCCTATGTAACACCATTGAGGTAGGATCATCTCACCATCCATCTTCGCACTCCCAGTGAAAATGACATTGAGATGATTCCTATGGTTATTACAATTTGGAGTCGTAGATATCTAAAACTTTACATAACTTCAAATGTTCTGAGCTGCATGGGCCATGTAGAAAATTATCATAGATTTGAGTCTTTTGCAGATCAAAATCTTGGATTTTTGATGTCATAGATGCTAGATTCAGCAACAATGCATCAAGTGATCAGTCTAAATCGTCTGGCGCTACGCGCCAATCTTCAATGATGTATTACGAACAGATATAAAGTCGACCATTTCCTTTCATTTGTGACATGCCGATAAGTTGCACATGTGTCAAGTAATGACGATATAGGCCTAAATTTCCAAATTGGGCCGCCGTAATTACGAAAATCCTGCTGTAACTCCGAAACAAACAAATTATAGGGCCGGAAGCAATTTATAGTGGCAAATATATAAGGTCTTCATTTCTCCTGACATTCTAGAACGCATATTACATAAATGGATTTAAGACTTAGGACAAAAAATCCTACCAATCTCTGTCCTAATGAATTCCATTTAGATAGCCATACATTTGAGAGCGCGCAACTTTCAAAAAAACAACTTTTTCTAAAGCAGTGACGAGAGTAAAGAGGTTGGTAGTAAGGTGGAGAGTTAATTAAATCACAAATTTCAACCAGCAAATGTTCCAAATGTTTCAAATGTTTTTCCGAGCAAATTTGCTCCAATATTTTTGAATGGTTGATTGGAAACTTTACCGCACGTCCTTCAATAAGGCAGTGGTGGTAATGCAGTTAATCAATTCCGCACGATTAATCGCGCGAACGAAATCAATAACGCGATTCGTGGAATGACCCAAGAATCGTGAGATTCTTTTGTAATAATGAGAATTCCTCAAAGTGAAAATTTGCTTGATGAGGTAAAAACAAATGTCTCTATTCACTCCTTTCATAATCGTTTGAGATACCGACAATTGCAATGTGCTCGTTCTTTGAGATCAAAAAATGGTAAAAATTATAAGCTAGACAGAGTTTGCCGTGTGTAATCTTCTTTGGGAGCTCCCCACATAGCATAAAACACGGTCGCATAGGCCAGGTACGCCATTATATAAGAAATCATACATGTTGTCGAGGCAGTCCAAACATAGTAGTTCCTATGATATTATATCTCTGCATTGAAATCATATAGTAAAATACATTGGTAACAATGCGCATAAATGCCTGATGTACAGTACATTTAATAACATAATGCACACTATGAACATAAAACTTTACAGACAATTGCCCACTTGCAGATTTTGCTAATTATGATTAGCCAAGAGTGCCAAAGATGTCAGCAGACTTGAACAAATTAAGCAACGAAAGTTCTTCGGCAGCCGTAGACGCTGCGCTACTTCGCCATACAAAGGGCTCTTCAGTACAGCTAGGAACTGTCCACCAGTACCTTTAAAATATCTAGAATGGCTGAACAAGCTGAAGGACTCTGAACAGCGGGCAACTCTAATCCTGCTCTGTCAACCTGTCCTGACAACATGCATCGATTCGTATAATTGGCCTATGCGCAGCATTTTAATACTATATGGGAGCTCCCAAAGACATTTCACACGCAACTCTGTCTAGAGGGCTAATCTGTCTCCTCTGGACATATCTTTCCCTGGCTTAGGTCGTACGGCTGATGATCATAAAGATTGTAGAATGCCAATTCTAGATATTTCGAGCTAGTTTTCCCTGGGCCATTGAGAAATCTTACTGACGAACAGTTGATAAGGCGAAGTGCTATGGCCTCAACTGACCACAGATATTTTTGTGCCTAAAAAATTGTTCAAGTCTAAGGACGTCTCTCTGATTTGATTAGCGTAATGATTTGCAAGCGGTATGAGTCTAATAGTTTGATTTAATAGTTAATTTTATAGTAGTATTAAAATAAGTCAAACTAGATTAACTGCAAACATCTAGTCACTGAATCTCAAAATATTCAAACCTCGTGCGCTGATTCGCACGATTCGGAATTGCGCCCCTCACCTTTGCCATAGGGTGGCCAAAATCCCTGTGGAAAGACTCGCTCGCTTGTTGAAGTTTAACAACGGTCGACTTGTTCGGTTTGGAAAAGACCTCTCGCTAGACTTTCCTACTTCAATTTCCGAATGCCGAACTGTTAACTTCGACGGCACGACGGCTGTTCATTCAACCATATGGTGCAACTTGTGTCGATTCCACCATGCCAGTCATCTTTGGGAATATATGGTGAACAAGCGATCGAGTCTGTTCACATGGATTTTGCCACCTTATTGAAGACGTGCGGTAAAGTTCCAATCAACCATTCAAAATATGGAGCAAATTTGCTGGAAACATTTATTCGCTACAATGGTTGACATTTGTGATTTGATTAACTCTCCACCTTACTTCAAATGTATGCGCTATCTAAATGGAATTCATTAGGACAGAGATCTGTAGGATTTTCTGTATAAGTCTTAAATCCATTTATGTAATATGCGTTAGACATGTCAGGAGAAATGAAGACATATATTTTGCCACTATAAATGGCTTCGCGTCGCCCTAAATTTGTTTGTTTCGGGTTACAGCAGATTTTCATAATTACGGCGGTCAGTTTGAGTTTAGGCCTATATCGTCAATTACTTGACACATATGCAACTTAATCCTCACTGTATTCGTTATCAATGTGAAATGCTGTCTACGCTGAGTCGCTGACTGTGCTACCCGTGTAAATCTGGCGGTGCAATTAAGGTAAATTAAGGAGAATACTATAGCTACTGCTCTCACCCACAGAAATTAGACTGCTTAAGACGCATCACTTTGCTAGAAGTACAAACTGATTCAAAACAGTGGCACATGCAGGAACTAACTAAGGGGGCAAAAAGAAAATTTTAATACCTTGCAGAGATAGGAAAAGTGGTCGTGCGCCGCTTGCTGATTGTTGTGAATTCCTTCAAAATGCTCCAATCGCCACGATTCCTTGGGATTACGAAGAATTCAAGATCAATGCGCAAGAGTTTTCTGATAATATTGGGCCCATCCGAATCATCATTAAAAAAATTAGTCAAGCGCACGAAAAACGTTCACAAAATTTCTCTGCAGAACTTGACATCGACCTGTGGTCTCTTTGTTGCTGTGTGATCTGGTTGATAACACAAAAGCCAATCACTGAAACTTAATCGACACAATTTTGGCGTGTTTAATGTTGAACTGGCGGCTCATTGTTCGATTGCTATGGTATTAGGATCTGCAGATTGTGCAAATTTTATTAACGCTAGATGTTTCCAATGTTTCCTTTCTAGTCCAAACAGAGGGAAGAGAACGACCTGTCCAAATTCTCTGACTCTCCCTCTATGGTTATTGACATGGAAGCCACACTGCGCAGCTTTTCCAAGCGTTTTCCGAGCAAAGCGTTTTGCAGCAAATATAAAGTCATGCATTGCGGCAAGCTGCAGTATATAATAACTT
>CAJQUW010008355.1:0-227442 GCA_907163375.1 Prostheceraeus crozeri
CGGATGTCACACTTTTGCGGGTTTTTTCAAAAAAATCAAAATTTCAAAAAATTTCAAAAATTTAGGTAGACTTCAAATTTCACGTGGCTGAAGGCCGAAGGGCGAAAATTTAAGCGTTTTTAAAAATACCCAATTTTTCAAATTTTTCAAAATCTCAAAATTTGAGAATTACAATCGGGCGAAGCCCTAGAACCTTCGGTTCGATTTTCACCCTCGCTTAAATCATGACCGTTCCAGGACACCGAAAAAATCATAAAAGTTGAGAATCTCAAATTTGTGATTATGACATTTTTCATTGCTTAAATCATGACCGTTCCAGGTCATGTAAAACCGGACACCGAAAATCATAAAAGTTGAGAATTTCAAATTCATGAATTTTATCCATTTTTCAGGTTTTTAAAATATATCATGTGACTTGCGAACCGAAGGTTCAGGGCTTCGCCCGTTAAAATTATTTCTTTAAAAATGGAAGAAACAAAAGTGGAAGGAACTTCAGAAATGGAAGGAACCTCAAGAATATATCCTTCGTTATCATATGAACGTAGTTCTACTTTAATGGACATTGAAAAAATGAACATTGAAAAAATGAACAAAGAAAAACACAAAGATAGAGTTAGGTATATGAAAGATAAGGAATCTCAATTATTATTAAGATTAGAGCATTATAAAAAGTTAAGAAAGAGATGGTCTAAAGTTAAGAATGTAACACAAGGAATTGGCATATTCTTAAAAATAAGTTTAGGTGCTTTAACAATTGTTATATCTTCAGGTGTTTTAGTAATTCCAGTAGTTGCTACAGCTTTAACAGGTACGGGCGTTTTTGCAACTTCACTTGTTACAATGTTAGATAAATCTTTAATAACTAAGAAACGAAAATCATTAAAAACTAAGCATTTACATATTAAAGAAGTCTATGATAAACTACATTACTACTTTCAAAGAGTATGTGATGATAATGTTATTACGTTAGATGAGATTGAAAAATTTGATCAAATAGCTAATGAAGTAAATCAAATATCATTTCAATTACAGTCAGAAAAAGTTGATGATAAGAATAAACAGGATGGCAAAATTTCTAATGAAGAAAATGACAAAATTTTTTTAGAAGAGCTAAAAACTTTAAGCGAAAATTTAAGCAAAACTTTATTAAACAAAACTTTATTAAACAAAACTTAAAACGAGAAAACTTTAACCGAGAAAACTTTAAACGAAAAGATGTCAAACAACAAAGCAATAAAAAAATAATTTGTTCAGTAAAATGTTTTTGCTGTATTCCAATGTTACCACAAAATTCAAATATTATATTTTAAAAATGAATAAAATTAGAGCTGATAATTATAAAAGAATAAAACAATTAGAAGAGTTAATAAAACAAAGAAATATTATGAAAGAAAATCATCTTCAACATAGAATGATAAAAGCTGGTATTCAATCTGATATGTTTGAAAAAAATGCAGCAAACCGAGCAAGTAAAAACTGATTTTGAGAAAACTATGAAACCATTTAAAACTCTTGAAAAAGAAAGTACAAATAATGATAAACAAATTGATATAACAGATCCAGAGCACAAAACTGTATTAGATGACTATGGATTACTAGAATCAAACATTAATAAGAAATTACCAAAATCTATGCAATTTGAACATTCTATTTCATTTATAGATGGAAAAACAATACCTAGATTTTATCTCGGACAAAAAGAAATATTTCCACAACCTTTTCGAGGTATAATTTTTTCACCAGATAAATCTCCTTTTAATTTAGATAGAAATTTTGTTAATCTTTTAAGAGGAGCAGATTTAAATAATTATGCTGTAGAAGATCTCATAAAATATAAAGCTATGTTAGACAGAGTTGGTGCAGTAAAATCTCTTAGACGTTATAAACAATTAGAAAATTTATTATCAACGGGAGTTAAAGTAGGGAAAGGTTTATATGAAAAACAGAAAACTGAAACAACTGTATTTTTACCAGATGATCCACAAGAATTACTAAATAGATTAAATATTTTAATATCTGCAATAAAAGAAGGACATAATTCTAGTTTCAATGAAATTCATGCTATATTGAAAAGACTGTTAGAAAAGAAGATTCTAAATGAAGAGGATTATAAAAGTATAACGAACCGAATGTTCTAGGGCTTCGCCCGAACCGGACATCTCTGATGTTCTCCAGGGCTTCGCCCGTAGCTGAAATATGTTGTTGTTTTTAATTTTTTATAAAAAAAATATTTCATAAAAAAATATTTATTTAAAATTTTAACTAAAAAATGTGTTCAGCAGATTTAGACAAAATTAATAATCATTTAGAAAATTTGACAGAGATTTTGGGTTCATCAAAATTTAGTACGACGTTAAAAATTATAACAACTACTTCATCACACACTTGTAATTTAGAACCCATTCTACATTTGGAACAAAATAAAAATTATCAAATTGCATTGACTAGTTTCTCCACATTTAACACTATTCAAAACGTTATCAAAGATGTGAATGATCAATTTAGATATTCTACTGATAAAGGCAAAACATGGAAAATATTAACTTTTCTTCCTGGTTCTTACGAAGTTGAAACAATATCAAATGAAATTAAGAGACATTTAGGTATACCATTTAAAGATAAGAAACAATTACATTTTGCAGTTGAACCGGCAGTTAATAAATTTTCTCTTACTTTAGACGAAAATCATCAAGTTGATTTTAATCATGATAGATCATTGTCAAAGCTATTAGGATTTAATAAACAAACCTATAGTCAAGGTTATCATTTAGGTGAGAAGATTCCAAAAATAACTGAAATAAATTCAATTGTTGTACATTGTGACATTATTGAAGGAGGATATATAAATGGTAAATTATCAAATTTAATATTCAGTTTTCCAGCTTTTACTGTACCCATTGGTTATAGATTAAATGTAATTCCACAAACACTAATATATTTCCCTATTACAAGAAGAACTATTAACAACATTAACATGAGAATCACTGATGAGAAAGGACAAGAAATAAATTTTGGAGGTGAAGAGATTATGATAGATCTTTTGGTTCGGGAGGTATAATCTCCCACGCGAAGCTAGAGAAGTTTAATTTTCTTCTTCTTTAAAAACAAAAATAAAATAAAAATAAATTTTTTTATTAAAAAATGAGTGAAGTGCTACCATTAAATAAAAAAAACTTAAATTTAATCATCATCCAAATTTATCTAATAAAGTTTTGTCAGTTATTTGTGGAAGATCAGGATGTGGAAAAACATATCTATTATTTAAAATTTTAACGACTCCAAATTTTTTGGATTATAACAATCTTATAATTTATACAACAACAGCAGAACAACCCGTCTATCAATTTTTAAAATATGGATTTGAAAATAATCTTAAAAAAACTGCAATTGCTTCATTATTCAAAGAATATGAAAAAATCTGAAGATGAAGAAGAAATAAGTTCGTGGTGTGAAGAAGCAACAAAAAATAATCAGTTAGTAGAATCTAATAAAAATAAGCATATAAAAATACAATTAATAGATGATAGTGGTAATATGCAAGATCCTAGTAAACTAGATAAAACAATGAAACATTGTGTAATTTTTGATGATTGTGTTAATGATAGAAATCAGTCAGTTCAGAGAAATTATTTCACAAGAGGTAGACATAATAACTGTAGTGTATTTTATTTAACACAAAGTATGTATTCATTAGACGGAAGTGTTATTAGAAAGAATGCAAATATATTTATACTATTTGAAATAAATGCAAGAAACTTAAGTGATTTGTTAAGAGATTTATGTGTAAGAAATAAAGATGAATTTAAACAATCGTGTAATAATGCTTGGTCAAAAGATTATGGCTTCATTACAATTAATATTGATAAAAAAATTCATGATAGAGTTATAGAAAATATTTTCGAGGAGTGATCGAACGGAGTGACCGAACGGAGTGACCGAATAATTTTTTTGTTAATAAAAATAAAAAAAATATGTTGAATGATTATAAGATAGAGCATGTACCAGTTTTAAAAGATTATCGTCATCCTACAAATCCTGTAAATTCGAAGAAAGAAGTTAGATTTTATTATCATCATAAATACGTTGCGCTCGTTACAGATTATAAAACAAAACATGGTATTAAACAGTGTGTTAAAACAAAAGACTTTCCACTTTGTTTAAGAAGTTTCCGAGTATTTTTGGCGTATAATAATTTATGGTGGTTGGTTAAGAAAGAACATTTAACAACACATGAATTAGAAACATTACATCAATTACATATTCCTGTGTATATGTAAAAACGGAACCGAGGTTCTATGTAAAAATTCATTTTTTCTTTTAAAAAATATGAATCGTGAAATGTCTCTCGGACAAACGTCTAGGATTGATGAATTAATCAAGAAACAAACTGCTGAGTTTGATGCGCAAATTAAACATAGTAAACGTAGTAAACGTATTAAAAAACAGAAACGTACTAGGCGTAGTATTAGACGTAATACTAAAAAACAGAAACGTGGAACAAAAGAAATATTAGAAACTCCTATTAGTGATATCTTTTTTGATGATAGAATTAAGGATGAACTTGGTGATGATTTATGTAATTTATTTAATCCAAATGAAATTAAATATGAAAATGTATCTTTTATTAATGTAGTAAATGATATGCGGAAACTTTTAGCAAATGGTAAAAATTATTAATTTACTTGGAAAAGTTGTTAAAGATCAGGAAAATATAATTCAAAATTTTTACGTAACCTTCTATAATAAAAAATCATTTGAAACATGGTTTTCGAATCTGGATGAGAAATCCGATGCTAACGAATGGATTTTTACAGGTAATATTAAATATGAAGATTTTGGAATGAAGTTAGTACAAAGATCGCATAGAGGGGCAGGGATTAATATGAAATATAGAATCAAAGAATATTTCGGTGAATATTGTTATATTCCTTCTGAAGATTTTTGTTTTATTAAATGTTATAATGTTTTACGAGGTTTTAATGAAGAACAAGGAGAAATGATGAAAGAAATGTTTAATAATTTTTTATATAAAGAGAAAGCCACATCTAGAACAGGAGTAATGTCAAACTGCAAATTTTCTCAATTCAATAAATATTTTGGAGAATGTGTTCAATATTATAGTCCTGCCAATCGTCATTTAAATCCTAGAGGAATTGAAACGTTTCATAATTATGTTTATTACAATTATTTTCACGCAGGTTCAACAATTGGTCACTATTGTTTAATTAATAAATCTCATAAATTAAAAGCTATTAGAGAAATTGAAAATAATTTCAAACCCATATATAAAACAGTTACTGATGAAAATCTAACAACGCGTCCATATAAAATCATAACAAAGAAAAAAATTGACTATGGTTCAACATATATTTGGGATCTCGAAACTTTTCCCGATCCTAACTGTTCAACAGCTCATCCTATTCCTTACGCTGTAGGAGCTATTAATTTTAATAAATTTATATGTTGTTTACCGAAACAAAGATTGAAAGAATTAGAAACACGTTTGCTAAGTGATATGATTAAAATTAAACGATCAAAAGATGAAGATCAAATTAAAAAACTTAAAAAACAGATTAATGAGTATAATAATTTAACTGAATTAGAATTTAATAAACTTCAAAATTGTGTGAAAATATTTACGAGAACTGAGGATGATGAATGTTCGATCGGGGGAAACCCAGAGGACGTATGTCCGATCCATCAATTTTTTAAAACTCTTGGAAAATTTAATTATTCTAGAGTAACTTTAATAGCTCACAATTCATCAGGTTTTGATTCCTATTTTCCGATAAAAGCTAATTTTAAATTATCTAAACCGCCTCTTAAAACTTCAAGAGGAATATTGACTGCTTCATTACAAAATCCTTATACAACTGAATGTGTTAGTAGATACATTCAAAAATCTTTTAGATTTAAAAACAATATGAAAAAAGATTCACCTTCAGGTAAATTAGCACTTCAAACTATTATAATGAAATGTAGTTATCAACATGTAAAAACAAGTCTTTCTAAATGGTGTGAGAATTTTAAAATTCCTACGAATGTGTGTAAATTAAATTATGAAATTGGAGACATAACACATGAAAATTATAAAGAAAAAGAAAATGAATGGAGACCATATTTAGTTAACGATATTCTTTCTTTAGCTTTTTGTATCTACAAATATAATAATGTTATGCAAGATTTAGTTGGTGAAGATATAACTACTAATTTGACATCCTCTGCTTTAACATTTAACGGTTGGATGAAAAGCGTACAAAATGACAATATAAATATTCATTCTCATATAGATTTATGGGCTAGAAATTATATTAGAAAATCTGTTAAAGGTGGAAGAGTTTCAGCAAATATAAGAAAATACATATCGCCATTTTGTAGCATCTTGTTACCAATATTAAAACAGTATTTACCTGGTCGCTGCGCTGGGGGACTTTGTCCCTTGGTCGCTACGCTGGTGGGGCTTTGTCCCCTGGAAATAATTTAATAGATTTAATGAAACAGTATCGAGATTTAGGAGATAAAACTGAAATTTGTAAGAAAATTTCAAATCAACTACTTGAACAAAAAAATGAATTTCTAATGGCTTTTGATGCAACATCTTTATATCCATCAGCTATGTATGATGAAAATTCAGAATACCCTAAAGCTGAATCAGCTAGAAAATTTCGTCAAGAAGAAGAGCGGGAAATAGTATATAAATTTAATACTCAAACATTTAGACCTAAAACTGGAATATTCTCTGTTGTGTTTCAATATCCGAATGATATGTTTTTCCAACCAGTTCCTATTAAAGATAAAGTTAAAAATCAAAATAATAATTCTCATGTAAAAGTAATCAGGTTTAGAAATGGTATATGTTATGATGTATTAACTTCTGTTGACATACAAGAAATTGTTAGATGTGGGGGGAAAATCTTACATATTACTGATGGTATAATTTATGAAAAAAATTATCAAGTTTCACCATTTCGAAATTATATTGAAAAACTTTTTAATTTGAGAAAAAGATATAAAACAGAAGGAAATACTGTAGGTGATGAGTTAATTAAATTATTGATGAATTCGCTATATGGCAAAACTGTGCAAAAAGATATAACCACTAAATATCATTTATGGAATGAGAATACATTGAGAAAAAATTTCACTCAAGAAGTAAAAGATTATGAAAAATTAAATGATGAACAATATTTAGCGAAAGTAGAAATGGAAGATGATGAATTTCTCAAAACTAATATTGTAAAAGATGGGAAGACGTCATTCATGCCATCACACTTAGGTTCTTTCATTCTTTCTCACTCTAGAAGAATCATGAATAACTTTATTTTAGAAATTAATGGTTTCAAAGAAAAATACATTCATTATACAGATACTGATTCAATATATATTTCCAATGAGCTCTTTAATAAATTAGACGCTGCTGGATATGTTGGAGGAGAATTGTGTCAAGGGAAAAATGATTATGGAAATGGTGGAATTATTTTTGCAATGTTTATTGCACCTAAAGTAAAATACTGTATTACTGTAGATGAGCAAGGGAGACTTAGTGAAAAGAAAACATTCAAAGGTTATTCACAAAATAAAGTAAAAGTAGAAGATTTTCTAAAATTATATTCGGGGAAAACATTATCGACTGCAGTTAATAAACCATGGAAAAGATCTTTAGAAACTGGAATTAGTATTCCTGATAAAAATAATAATACTGAAGAAAAAAAATTTTCTGGTCAAATAAATATTCTTAAACGTCAAGCACCTGATGAAAATGAAATTATGTTACCTTATAACGGAGAAGATATTCAAGCTGAAATATTTCAAACAATCATCTGTGAGAGTAATTTAAGTGATGATGATGACACGTGGGAATAATAATTTTTTTATTACATCTAAAAATTTTATAACATCTAAAAAATTTATTACATCTAAAAATTTATAACATCTAAAAAATTTATTACATCTAAAAACTTTATTACATCTAAAAACTTATTACATCTAAAAATTTATTACATCTAAAAACTTATTACATCTAAAAATTTTATTACATATGAAAATATATTTATCGAATATTTTCTTTATCACATTAAGTTTTATCATATTTAGTTTTACCATATTAAGTTTCATCATATAATGTTTTATCAAAAGATAATTTAAATTTTTTTTCACTAACTATTGATTCTTCATCATCATCATCAATTGATTCTTCATCATCATCATAAATTGTTTCTTCATCATCATAAATTACACTTTTTGGTATAGGATGCCCTTCCATGATAGGATACCATTCTCTTATTGGAATATCTAATTCTAAATTACATCTTTTATCTGTTAATAATATAATAGAGAAAAATATTGGTCTTTGATCTCTTTTGGAAAATTTAATAACACCACCATAATCTGAATCACTTTTAGTTTTTGTTAAAGATGATAAAATTTTAAATTGATTAGATGTAAATCCTAATTTAAATTTTGTAGACCCGACACATAGTTGTCTAACAGTATCTTCAACTATACCATCATTATTATTTTCAATTGTAAGAAAATGAAATTTAGATAAATTTTTATAATTACTAATATTTTTATAATCTTTTTTACCATTTACACCTTTTTCAGATGTTACAGTATCATCATTATTATCATAAGATTCTTTAAGATCGGGCAAAGCCCTAGAATCTTCGGTTCGTTTATTATGATTATGGTCATTGTTAATAGTATAAGGTGTTGACCACATATAAATTTTCTCTTGTTGAGCTAAACCATTTATATAAGATTTTAATAAATTAATATTTAAGTTGGAATATAATCCTATGTACGTATCATCATCATATCTTTGCGGCATTTCTAATGTTTCTTGTTTATAAATTGTGTCTCTATAATAAACTTGACATAATAATTCTTCATTATGTTTTTTACTCTCTATGTGAATGTTATATTGATTTTGATCGTCAACAAATAATCTAATTTTTTCTTTCGAAAAAGATTTCAATTTTTTAACTAATTCTTTAATATTGATATAATTAATAATTTTAGTTTCTATCCAATCAGTATTACTAATCGGCAAAACTGCTCTGATAAACCCATATACATTATTATGACCTATTATAACCATATTTTCTTTATTTAATTCAACATAAGCTACATCATTATATTTACTTACAATCTCCATAAATTTAATAAATGGATCCCCCGGAAATAAACAATAATTAGTTTCTATAGAAGGTAAACCTTTAGTCTGTTCTCTAAATATTTCGGCTTGTAATTCAAATAAAATATTAACATCTATACATGGATTATTATTATTATTATCAAAACATTTATTTTCAAATCCCATTGATCTCGTCGAATAAGAAGAACAGGATGATGCGGGCGAATATAATTTTTTTAAATTTGGATTTTCCATTTTTTTATTTTTATTAGGAAAAATTTTATTTTTTATTTTTATTAGAAAAAATTTTATTTTTTATTTTTATTAGAAAAAATTTTATTTTTTTATTGTTAAAAAATGATGTTACCAAATGTTGGTGGAGGTGCATATATCCCGAATAATCGTGAATTAGAAATAGAGATAGAAAATTATATTATGAAAACTGGAGACGTTTTATCTGGTCCATTGCATCTTTCTATTCTTCCGCAACAAAATACAGAGTTAACAAATAAACAATATGTTGATACACAAATCAATGATTTAAAAGAAAAATATATAAACGATGTTTTGGTTCCACTGATGAATGAATTAAAGTTGCTAAAACTTAATGACAAATCATTAAACGAAAAATTATTAAAACTTGATAAAAAGGATAGAGAGCTAGAAGCAGATATAGCAAAACTTTTTAAAAAGATTTCTGAACAATCAAAAATTTTAATATTACTTTCTTTAAATTTAAAATCTGCTGTAATTAAAAATAAACATCAGATAAAAATGTTAAAAGAACAATTAGAAGATGAAATAGAAAATCTACCTGAAAGAATTAAAAAAAATTTAAAGCAGTTACAAACTACATTCCAAAAAAGTGTTGATGAATTGAGTTCTAAAATTACTCAACAAATGAAAAAGATGAATAGAATAATAAATGAAGTAAACTCACTTAATCAAAGAGTTGATAAAATGAAAACTCTTAAAATCAATTTAGAAAATGAATTAAAGAAAAATTTACAAGAAAACTCTAAAGAAAATAAAGAACAGTTAGATTCTGTTAAAAGACAATTAGATGTTCTTAAAATTAAGTTAAATGCTCTTAAAACAGCATTGAAGATTAATCAGCAGAAAATGCAAGTTAATAGAAAAGAAATTAAAGTACATCACACGCTGCTTGACGCAATAGATAAAGTGCAACAGTCAATTAATAAAGTTATCTCGAAGTTGTTGTCCATTCACAAACGTAAATCTTGATCGGAGCGAAGCTCCTCAGGTTACTAACCAATCGGAGCGAAGCTCCTCGAGGCTTTAGCCGATCGGACCAAAGGTCCTGTGGTTACTAACCAATCGTAAATATTTTTTCTCAAAAGTCAAATTTAATCCTAAAAAATGCCTATAATTTATAAACACAATCTTAAACATTTTGCTTCAAATCAAAAAATTGCTCATGAACCACGTATGAATCCTGTTTATCATTATGATAATAGAGAAACAGTCGGAACACAAAAGTTCCTAGGCACCGCAGGTGCCATTCACACGGAAGGAGCTGGGATCTTCTCTGGTATTGGTAGTATCGTTAACTTAATTAAAAATAATAAAGATTTGATTACATCTGCTGCAAAAGGAGCAGCTGCTATAGGTAGTACAGCTAGTGCAATATCAAATGCTGTCAAGTCTCAAAACGAATTAAAACAACTAGAAGCTATTCGTAAACTTAGGAATGATTCCGAAGAACTAAAAAAATTAAAAAAACTTTCAGATGAAACAAAGAACAAAATTGCTAACATTGCTGTTGGGGGTGATAGTAAGCATAATGAAAAAACAATTGAAGAAATAAGAGGTAATGGCATTCATAGCGGAGCTGGTCTAGCAAAATTCTAAAATTATATTTTAGTAAAACTTTTTTTTCTGTCTGTGAGAAAAACAAAAAGTCAAATTATTTTTTATAAAAATGTCTTCGCTTATCGAAAATAAATTTAGATTAGACGATCCTCCGTTCGTCAGTAATAATCAAAAAAAGAATGACTATATAAGAATTGCTATGAATCCCGGATCTTCCAGTAGAGTAAATACTGGAGGTGATTTAATTTTTGAAGTTGATAATCAGCAGAGCTATTTATATTTACCTGATTCATTTTTACACTGTGAATATTCTTTATATAGTGATGCTAATTTTACAACACCATTACCAGATACCGATAATATTACACTAGAGAATAATTTTTTCCCAAGTTTATTTACACAAATGCGTTTAGATGTTGCAACTCAAAATATAGAAACAATAAGTGATTCTCCAGGTGTAATTGATACAATGCTTAGATTTATAACAATTGGTGAAAATAATAAAAAGTATGAAATCGAAGGTTGGTTTCCTGATACTAATGATGGTATAATTGTTGATGATTTAACTCACGCTGGAACAGATGCAGCAGGAATTGCGAAAGATGTAGAAAATATTGCAAAACATTTAAATAAAACAAATAATGATGCATATAAAGAAAGACGTGAATTTAACAAGAACAGTAAACAGACAGTTAATTGGTCATTGTCTCCATTATTCGGATATTTAGATTATGATAAAATATCATATCAATTAAAATTTAAATTAATAATTCATCGTACAGCAAATAATGAATTAATCTTTTTTGGTAAGACTGGAAAAAAAGCATATTTAAAAATTGATAGACTTGAATGGTGGATTAAGCATATTACTCCTAGTTTAGAAATTGAATCAGCTATTGCAAAAAGATTAAATACTAACAAACCAATTCCAGTTAATTTTCTAAAGAGAACTGCTAGTTCAGTAACTTTTTCCGAACAAAGATTTAACTGGCATTTTACTAGAACTGCGAATACTCCAAGATATTTATTACTAACATTTCAAAGAAATAATTCTCCAAGTTTTGATAAGAACAATAATATTTTTCATATTAATACAATTCGAAGTTTACAAGTTTCATTAAATCAAACTCGATATCCAATTGATCCATTAAGATTCGATGATACCAATAATCAATTTATGGAAGGATATGATTCTTATAGAAATCTTTGTATAGAATTTGGAGTTGAACCACAATTAACTCCTGGAGATTGGAGACATTTATATCCAATTTTCTGTTTCGATTTAAGTGCACAATCTGAAGATATTATTAAAAATGGTTGTGATGTAACAATTAATATTGAAAAGAAAGATTCCACAACTTCATTGATGGCTTATGGTTTATTGCTAGAAGATGCAAAATATTCTATTGAAATTCTTAATGGAAAGATGGTTAGGATAGGTTAATTAAAATTTTTTTCATAACTAGAATAGATTAAAATTTTTGTTAACTTAAAAATTCTTAACTAAAAATTTTTCATAACTAGAATAGATTTAAATTTTTTGATAACTTTAAATTCTTAACTTAAAATTTTTTATTAAAAATGTCGCAAGCGAAAAGTAATATTAATAATAAAACTGTTGAATTAAAATTACGTAATATTGTTGACAAAAATACCCCTAAAACTATTACGATTAACAAAAAAAAGTATTACATAAGTAAACCAATGATAGAGAATATTCAATTACAAGAAGAAAAGAATGGCGGGATTCTCCCATTAATTCCCCTAATAATAGGTGGCATAGCAGCTGCAGGAAGTGTTGCAGGTGGGACAGCTGGTATTGTCCAAGCAGTAAATAAAAATAAATCAGAGAAGGCAGCATTAGAAGAACAAAAACGTCATAATAGAGAGTTAGAGAAAGTTGCTAGGGGTGAAGGAGTAGTAGATAATTTTATTAGTAAATTAAAATTAGTTGATGAAGGAAAACGAGTTCTTAAAAATATTCTCCACAATGTTGATGATTTAATTGAAATTAAAGAAACTAAAGATGGTTCTGGAATATATCTAAGTCCTAGTATGATTCGGTAATAACCTCAGGACCTTTGGTCCGATCGGCTAAATCCTCTGAACAAAGTTCTATCGGCTAAAGCCTCTGAACAAAGTTCCATTAGGTACAACATTTATTTTATCTTTTAAATTTTTTTTATCTTTTAAAATGAATTCTACAAATTCCGAAAATTTAATTAAATTAAAAATTTCTAATTTAGATTTATTGAATTATCTATTAAACAAAAATGAAAACTCAAATTGTCAGCATATTGGAGGTGACAAGAACAAAGTTCCATACCACTTCGGTGGTGATATACAAAAAACATTAGAAAACTTTCCTGGATTTATTTGGAGTAAATATTCGAAAGAAAAACATCTTCCTGGTCATTCATATACCGGTCCAGGAACTCGATTAGATATAAGACTAGATGAGAATAATAATCCGAAACCAGGTGAAGAACCAATAAATAGAGTAGATGCCGCAGCTTACAGGCATGATTTAGCTTATCGAAATCATGATCTAAGTTCTCGACATGCAGCTGATAAGAAGATGATTCAAGAATTAGATAGTATTCAAAACCCTACATTTAGAGAAAAAATTGAAAGAATGTTTGTTAAGAAAGCTTTACAAGCTAAAATATTATTCGGACAGGGTTTAAATGAAACGACAGCAAAGCTGTCTGAGAGCAACGCTCGAACTAATAACTCTGAGAGCAACGCTCGAACTAATAACTCTGAGAGCAACGCTGGAACCTACGCGTCCGAAATCCACAAGGAATATAGAAGGCCTAAATATTTATTGAAAGTAAAAGTATTTAATAAAGATGATATTTGGAGTGCTGATCTTATTCATATGCCGAATGAAAGGGACTACAAATACGCATTGACCGTTATAGATTTATATACACGATACGCTTGGGTAAAGCCTTTAAAAAATAAAAGTGGTCTATCAGTTAAATATGCGTTTGAAGGAATCTTTAAAGAAAGTAATAGAAAGCCAAGGAAATTGTTTGTTGATAAAGGATCGGAATTTTATAACCGAAACGTTCAGCCACTATTTGAAACTGTTTATTCCACTGAAAATGCAGGGAAGGCCGTAGTGATAGAAAGATTCAATCGGACGTTAAAAAATAAATTATTCAAGAAATTTACTGAGCAAAAAAATCAGAAATGGTTGAAGATATTACCAGGAATTGTGGAAGAGTACAATAATAAAGTTCATTCTGGTATTGAAGAAACTCCAAAGAATGCTTCTGACGACCCTGATCTAGTACGAAAGAAAATATTCGAGAATAATAATTTGAATGAGAGTAATCCGAATTTGCAGAAACTTAAGCCAAAATTTAAAATTGGAGATAGAGTTAGGATATTTAAATATAAGAATAAATTTGAAAAAGGCTTTGTTGGCTATTGGACTAAAGAAATATTTGAAGTTTGCAAAATAAATCAAAGTTATCCGATTACTTATGAAATTAAATATTTGGATGATGAAGATATCAGAGGCCGATTTTATCAAAATGAATTACAGAAAACAGAGCTTTAACCTCTAGGTGGCGCTTTAGCTAGCTTCGCTTGAGTTATAGATTGTTTAACTCTAACATAATATCTAGAAATGATACTCCTTTTTGTAATTTGTACAAAACGTATAAACATAATTGCCCACAATAAGTTGTTCCCGGTTTTTGAATTTGAAATGTATTATAAATTCCATTGCCAAGTAATTCTTTTACTTCATTTGTAGGGGGCAAACCGTATGAGTCGAACCAATAGTTCTCAGCCTCCGGGCGGTCAAAATAATAGTTCTGCTGATAATTTTTAACGCCTGCTGACCAATGTACACCTTTTTCATTTGACGTATGAAGATTTGTTATGAAATTTACAGTTATTGATGGAACTTTGTTCCGTGAACTGAAGGTTCCTGTTGGCCTATTTTTTAGGAATTGTAATTCATCCCTCATCAATATGTGAAAATTCTTTATTCCCAATTGATTAGCAATCTTATTTAAATCGAAATTCGTTGTTGTCTGTGTTCCATATAATTTCAAAAACTCATTTATGTTGCTCATTTTATAATAAAAAAATTTCTTAAGAGACCCCTAGAAGTCAGAAGGAGGGGGGGTATTGATTTAAAACTGTTCTCTAATGATGTCTTTCCTTACTACTTAGTCAGAAGGGGGTATTGATTTAAAACATTTTTATAATGATGACTTTCCTTCCTACTGGGGGGGGGTATTGATTTAAAACTGGTCTCTAATGATGTCTTTCTTTACTACTTAGTCAGAAGGGAGGGGGTATTGATTTAAAACTGTTCCACAATGATGACTTTCCTTGCTACTTAGTCAGAAGGGAGGGGGTATTGATTTAAAACTGTTCTCTAATGATGTCTTTCCTTACTACTTAGACAGAAGGGAGGGGGTATTGATTTAAAACTGTTCCACAATGATGACTTTCCTTGCTACTTATTCGATTTTTAAATGATTTAATTTAATCTAAATTAAAACGTTACATTGTTCCATTTTATTCTTATGAACTCTTGTTAAGAGAATATTGATTGTTTTATCTGTATTAAGACATTAGCAACATCTGTTACCAAATTTCTCAACATGAACAGCTGCTACCAGTTTAAGCTATACAGTATGAGAGAATTCTTTGTGACCCGCATAACTCATGACTTTTCACTTGAACAGCTGCTGCCATTATTCCACGTATTACTGCGTGCATTCATTCTGCGAGCGTTCTACGAGACTGTGACTGCTTACGAATCATCTGTGACCTTTATCTATTTTGGTCAATTTCATCAGCGACTTTCAACAATTTTATTTTTTATCATAATTAATTCACTACGTTTTAACGAAAATGGCACGTTCAAGCATCGCCTTTGCCGATTTGAAAAGAAAAATTTCAGACACTATTGTGAACGAAGATCAACGGGAGAAGTGTATTGAGATGCTAACAGAATTTCAGGAGAAATATCTTAAACCAAGGGAAGAAGAAGACATCCACGCATCAAAAACATTCAGAGAATTTTTAGTGATAAATCGATTTGAAGACACATTGCAAGATAACGCCATCAATATCAGTTCAAACGATAATTTTGAAGAAGAAATTCAAAGAGACATCTTGGCATCAGAGCTAACTAATTATTTAGCACATTTAAGAAGAGAAGAAGACATTTCGGTGAACAATACTGTGAAGTTATCGTTGTTAAAAGGAAGAGCTTTGACTGCAATCCGGGGAAGTGGCCATGTTTGTAAACAATTAGGTTATTCGAGAGGCTATAGCATCTTTTTAAGAAAATTTTATAAACTATATTTACGATTTCCGTTTATTAAGAACTCGACGGAATCTATATCATTTTTCAAAAGGAACTTCGCTATTATTGACTCGTATCTTCGCCATGGGAGACACCGCCCAACCCTTGATCAAATTTTAAACTCAATCAATTGAAACGGTAAGCTACTCCCAATAGATAATAGTACTATGACCCTTCCCTTATTTGAATTTACGAGAAACAATTGTATCATGGCATAATACATTTTCTAGTCAACATATTTTATTCGTTGTAAACCATGCTACTTGTCCTCATTGGTTTTATAGTACTATGACCCTTCCCTTATTTTACTCATACAGAAACAATTGTATCATGGCATAATACATTTTCTAGTCAACATATTTTATTCGTTGTAAACTATGCTACTTGTCCGCATTGGTTTTATAGTTCTATGAGCCTTACCTTATTTTACTCATACAGAAACAATTGTATCATGGCATAATACATTTTCTAGTCAACATATTTTATTCGTTGTAAACTATGCTACTTGTCCTCATTGGTTTTATAGTTCTATGAGCCTTACCTTATTTTACTCATACAGAAACAATTGTATCATGGCATAATACATTTTCTAGTCAACATATTTTATTCGTTGTAAACTATGCTACTTGTCCTCATTGGTTTTATAGTTCTATGAGCCTTACCTTATTTTACTCATACAGAAACAATTGTATCATGGCATAATACATTTTCTAGTCAACATATTTTATTCGTTGTAAACTATGCTACTTGTCCTCATTGGTTTTATAGTTCTATGAGCCTTACCTTATTTTACTCATACAGAAACAATTGTATCATGGCATAATACATTTTCTAGTCAACATATTTTATTCGTTGTAAACTATGCTACTTGTACATAGTACTTGTCTGTGATGTGAATAAAATATTTCAAAGATGGAAATGTGTTTTCATTTTGTATCGAGTTAAAGCAGTAGCAACTACTGGAATTGTAAGAACGCCAGATGAAATGACAATTGTTAAAGCATTAGACCATCTCTTTCTTAACTTTTTATAATGCTCTAATCTTAATAATAATTGAGATTCCTTATCTTTCATATACCTAACTCTATCTTTGTGTTTTTCTTTATTCATTTTTTCAATGTTAATCTTTTCAATGTCCATTAAAGTAGAACTACGTTCATATGATAACGAAGGATATATTCTTGAGGTTCCTTCCACTTTTGTTTCATCCACTTTTGTTTCTTCCATTTTTAAATGAATATTTTGAATAAATATTATGAATAAATATTTTGAATACAATCTTCTGGTATATTGAGACTACGTGATATTTTGAGACAACTTAAATTTTCGTCTGCCTAAATTTTCAAAATTCTTAGACCACGTGATATTTTGAGACAACTTAAATTTTCGCCCTTCGGCCACGTGAAATTTGAAATCTACCTAAATTTTTGAAATTTTGTTTTTTTTGAAAATTTTGAAAACCCCCGCAAAAGTGTGACATCCGGCGCAAGCGAAGCGAAGCAAAGCGAAGCGAAGCGTCGCGCCGGATGTCACACTATAAACTACTAATGCTCTCCTTGAGACCGACTGCACGCATATTTCGAAATGTGTTTTTGCTTCCAAAAATTTATTGATCCATAAACTACATTTATTTAAGAAAAGTAGATGCTAATTTGACTGCTTATTTTATTGGTTGCCATGGCATCAATGTATCCTTCATTGGATATCCAAAAGCGTTTGTGATATGCCCATATACTTTCGCATTGATTAAAATGATAATTAGATGAGTTTTGGCCAGTATTCCACCGGAACGTAAAGATCATGACATGGCTAACTTTCTATTTTTATCTCTATATTTCATTTCATAAAACAATAGTAGAATTTTGGCAACAAATTCGTTATGTCTATAACTTTCCATTAGTCCGGCAGCCAGAACGAGTTTCTGCAGGGAACGCGGCCGAAACTGAAACTTTCACTGAATGATGTACACCATATGCCTACTAATTTGCGAATACGAATTTGCACGTCTGCCGAGTTCTAGTGAGTTCCTCTTCTTGTCAGACAGAATCAATGAAAAACACATGTTAATCCAATGGGACGCAGATTGTAGTTCTTAGTCAAAATGAAATATTCTATGTTTTCGCTTATTGCGACAAAGCTACTATGTCTAGAGCCATAATTTTTGATATGGAATGTCTTGAGGCCATTTCTTATCATGTTCATGTACCCTTATCCATGAAGCTGAACACATCCAGATTTGGCAAGCCTCCCAATGTCGACAAACAAAGCATTTTGACAATATTTCCCAACATTCAGCCAAATTCTCGCATGCATCGCCGATCAGAAGCTTGATAATTACACATGCACATGATGTCAAAACTGGACAAATTTCATCGATTCTTCTAAGTATCTTTAAATGCTCCCCTTACACTGAAGCATCTGTACCTCAAAGATCATGTCAATCTGATCGCGTGCTTGGTTCAAAAGGCACAGAATATAAGTGCAAAAAGCCTACATATGAAGGAAATTCCGAGTCCGAAAGTAAAATTACTTTTGATGAGACATGTAAAAATTTGGGAAAGTCACGTTTTGTGGTAGTAGGTCTGAAATAATTTCTATTCTTTTTATCTTACGATATCTTCAGGTAAACTTGCACATAAGGTTGAAATATTTCGTAAGATTAAAAGAATAGAATTTATTTCAGACCTACTACCAGAAACTTGGCTTTCCCAAATTTTTAAATGTCTCATTAAAAGTCGAGCCAAGGCATATCTTCACAAAATCAATTTTAGTCTATGGTGTTGTTAAATTGTTTTACTCTTGACCTGACTTCTTGAGTCTTACTGTCTTACGTCAGGACATACATTCAGCAAGAATTCCCATTTTAGGAAGCGCAGTGTGATTAACTATTCAAGTAAAAAATATGATCCTGATGAAAGACAATCTGAAAGATTCCGTCTTATAGCCTTTGTGAGATAAAGGTATAAGATTGCGAGTCTGCTGATATATTGACAATTCATATCATCATCATCAGCATCAGCCTTTCGTCCCACTGCAGGCAGATGGCCTCCACTCCCTCTTCCAGCTTCTTCGATCTTGCGCTTTCTGAATCCAGTTGATTCCGCTCTTTTCCTCAATATCGTCTTTCCTTCTTCTCCTTGGCCTTCCTCTTCGCCTTGGTCTTTCTAGTGGCGTCCATTCCGTTACTTTCTCGTCCCATTTGTTGTTGCTCATTCTGGCTAGGTGTCCTGCCCAGTGTCCCTTCATCGTTCTGATTTTACTCGCTATGTCAATGATTCTCGTCCTTTCTCTGATGTTCTCGTTCCGTATTTTGTCCTTCCTCGTTATGTTTAACATTGCTCTTTTCATACTTCTTTGTGCCACAGCCAGTTTCCATTCTTGTCGTTTTGTTAGTGTCCACGCTTCTGCACCATGCGTCATTGATGGCAGTATGACCGTATCAAACAACCTTCGTTTCAGGCATATTGGAATGTTCCTGTGTTTGAGTAGTTTAAGTAAGTAAGTAAGCGTTTATTTAAATATTGAAAATCGTAAAATTACAGAAAGAGACACAGAAAATAATAGCAGAAATACTGTCATTGAATCAACAACACATCTTGGAAGATACATGCATGTATGAATTGACTACACAAACTAGGAATTTACGTAATAATTCAGCTGGAATATTCATTTAAAAGGACACACATCCAAGGAATGAATGAGTGGAGTCTACGTGACGTCTTCACACTAGGGATACATAAATGATCAGTACGGGGCAAACGAAGAGAAATCAACGGATGCAAAGGATGCTCGTCATGAAATTCACAAATGTTAAGAAAGTTGGTAGCACGTGTTCTTCTAACATTGGCAAGAAGAGGAAAATTACAACAATCTCATGATTTACCACAAATAGTTCTGAGTTCTGTGGGCACGATTTTGAAATCGTTGAAGTTTGGTTTCAGTACAACGGCACAGTAAAGTAGCAGACTACTAATTAAGGAATGATACACAGTGATAAGTTGTTTCACGGGAATAACAGGTTTTAGCATTCTTATAACATAATGTACATGTGTTGAGCGGCAACTTTCAAAATCTTATTGAAATGCGTATTCCAGGTTAAACTACAAGTCCAGTGAACACCTAGGATCTTAACAGCATCGACAGACTTTATCCAATCATACGCAGCGGGAAAAGGCTCACCATGATGAAAAATCATCTGCACAGATTTATCCAAATTTAAAGACATTTCATGCTCCAAAATCCAATTATAGATATGAGACAAATTATTAGGATCATTTTCAGTAGACAGACTCTCTACAAGGGTTATATCGTCAGCATAGACAATTAAGGATGCATCGGACGAAACACTGAGTGACACCATAAAGGCCGCGAACAACGAAGGCCCAAGTATAGAACCCTGGGGTATGCCAGAAGGTACAAATAAACTTGGTCCATAGGAACTGTTTAGCTTTAGCCTCTGGAATCTGTCACACAAATAGCTTTTTAACCACAAAGGGAAACCGCGATTAACATGATTGTCCAGCAAGTGATTTAATAGACAATTGTGACACAATTTGTCAAACGCTTTCGTGAAATCAAGGCAAGTCAATCTCACAGCTCTGGTATCGTTCGTGTCAAGATATGAAGTGACAGCATCGTGAATGTTTATCAAAGCACTGGTTGTTGAACCAAATTTACGAAATGCGTGCTGTGACGGCACGTATAGACCGGAAATTTCTGAAATCACAGAATCAAGGACGAGCCTTTCAAAAATTTTACTGATAACCGGAATTATCGCAATAGGACGAAATTCTTTTGCACCAGGGTTACGACACTTCAGAACTGGTACCACGTCCGCACGTTTCCAACACATCGGATAGGTTCTAGTATCAACGGATGTTTGATAGATATGATGCAGAGGAAAAGAAATCCAGTCAGCGCCATCCTTAAGGAGTCGGGATGCCATCACTGCCCATAGACTTCTTCAAAGAAATACGGGATAACGCTTGACTCACACCGGCGACACTTGAATTTAACCTCCAAGGCTCATTGAAGATGGAATGCTGACCGATATTTGTACTATAATTAAAGTTCTTGGAAAGTTCATCATGAATAGCATTAAGAACACCTTCATCACTACCATATAATTCCTTCAGATGTCGAAAGGCATCGTAAGACGTTTTACCACGTACCTCATCGACCACCTTCCAAACTGCTGTATTGTTTGCTGCATTGTCCGAACCTTCTCCTACCAGTATTTATTCTGTGATCTATTTCTCTGCCAATTTCGTTATTTGCTGTTAGCCATCTGCCAAGGTATTGGTATTCATTTACTTCTTCTAGTATTTCTCCATCAATTTGAATTCGTCGCGTTGTTCGCTTTGCTATTTCATTGCACATCACTTTTTTTCTTCTTGTTCATTTTCATACCATCTTTCCTTCCTTCTTCGTTCAATGATGTTATGATTCTCTGCGGGTCTTCTTCTGTATTCGCTACTAGTATTAGTAATGGGAAGAAGACCGTTCCAGGACCACCATAAAAATTCAAAAAAATAGTTTTCAAAAAAAATCTTTAAAAACGACATCAATTCATGAATTTGAACCCTTTTTCAGGTTTTTAAGACCTAAATTCATAAATTTAGGCGTTTTTAAAAATACCCAATTTTTCAAATTTTTCAAAATCTCAAATTTGAGAATTACAATTGTTACTCCCCCCTTAAAATCATGACCGTACAAGGACACCGAAAATCATAAAAGTTAAGAATCTCAAATTTGAGATTAAGATTATTTTTCACCCTTTAAATCATGACCGTACAAGGACACCGAAAATCATAAAAGTTAGTATTTTTAAAAACGTCTTTTAAATCCATTTTCAGGTTTTTAAAATATATCATGTGCCTAATAATATTTCTTTAAAAGTGGAAGAAACAAAAAGTGGAAGAAACCGCAAGAATATATCCTTCAATTTCATATGAACGTAGTTCTACTACCCCTCCCTTCTAACTTCTAGGGGTCCCTATAAGAAATTTTTTGATTATAAAATGAGCAACATAAATGAGTTTTTAAAATTATACGGTAAACAAATAACTGCAAATTTCGACCTAAAGAAAATCGCTAATCGATTAGGAATAAAGAATTTTCATGTCCTAATGAGAGTCGAATTACGATTGATCAAAAATAAGCCGACTGTAAATTTCATAACGAATCTTCACACTTCAGACCAAAAAGGCGTACATTGGTCAGCGGGACATAGAAATATAAGCGGTTCTAATTATTATTTTGACCGCCCGGAGGCTGAGAACTATTGGTTCGACTCATATGGATTACCTCCAACAAACGAAGTCAAAAAATTACTTGGCAATGGAACTTATAATACATTTCAAATTCAAAAACCGGGAACTACTTACTGTGGTCAATTATGTCTTTATCTTTGATTGAAATTACAGGAAGGAGTACCATTTCTAGATATTATGTTAGAATTGAACGAACCGTAGGTTCTATGGCTACGCCTAATAAGGGAATTTCATTCCCGAAACGTTAGTTCCAATAATAATGATAATTAAAAATCACTTCGTTGTAATTCATTTTGATAAAATCGGCCTCTGATATCTTCATCATCTAAATCTTTGATTTCGTAAGTAATCGGATAAGTTTGATTTATTTTACAAACTTCAAATATCTCTTTAGTCCAATAGCCAACAAAGCCTTTTTCAAATTTATTTTTATACTTAAATATTCTAACTCTATCTCCAATCTTAAATTTCGGCTTAAGTTTCTGTAAATTCGGATTACTCTCATTCGAATAATTATTTTCGAATATTTTCTTTCGTATCAAATCAGGATCGTCAGAAGCATTCTTTGGAGTTTCTTCAATACCTGAATGAATCTTATTGTTATAATCCCCAACAATTCCTGGTAATATCTTCAACCATTTCTGATTTCTTTGCTCAGTAAATTTCTTGAAAGTTTTATTTTTTAACGTCCGATTGAATCTTTCTATTACTACAGCATTTCCAGCATTTTCAGTTGAATAAATAGTTTCAAATAGTGGCTTTACATTTCTGTTATAAAATTCCGATCCTTTATCAACAAACAATATTTTTGGCTTTCTATTACTTTCTTTAAAGATTTCTTCAAACGCATATTTAACTGATAGACCACTTTTATTTTTTAAAGGCTTTACCCAAGCGTATCGTGTATGTAAATCTATAACGGTCAATGCGTATTTATAATCTTTTTCATTCGGCATATGAATAAGATCAGCACTCCAAATATCATCTTTATTAAATACTTTTACTTTCAATAAATATTTAGGCCTTCTATATTCCTTGTGAATTTCCGAGGCATAAGTTCCACTATGCCGATCTAGGTCATTCGACATTTCAGACGCGTAGGTTCGAGCGTTGCTCTCAGACAGCTTTGCTGTCGTTTTATTTACACCCTGACCGAATATTATTTTAGCTTGTAAAGCTTTCTTAACAAACATTCTTTCAATTCTTTCTCTAAATGTAGGATTTTGAATACTATCTAATTCTTGAATCATCTTCTTATCAGCTACATGTCGAGAACTTAGGTCATGATTTCGGTAAGCTAAATCATGTCTATAAGCTGCGGCATCTACTCTATTTATTGGTTCTTCACCTGGTTTTGGATTATTATTCTCATCTAGTCTTATATCTAATCGAGTTCCTGGACCGGTATATGAATGACCAGGAAGATGTTTTTCTTTCGAATATTTACTCCAAATAAATCCAGGAAAGTTTTCTAATGTTTTTTGTATGTCGTTACCTTCATAAATTTCACAATTTGAGTTTTTATTTTTGTTTAATAGATAATTTAATAAATCTAAATTAGCAATTTTTAATTTAATTAAATTTTCGGAATTTGTAGAATTCATTTTTAAAGATAAAAAAAATTTTAAAGATAAAATAAATGTTTTACCTTATCATACTAGGAGTTAGATATATTCCAGAACCATCTTTAGTTTCTTTAATTTCAATTAAATCATCAACATTGTGGAGAATATTTTTAAGAACCCGTTTTCCTTCATCAACTAACTTTAATTTACTAATAAAATTATCTACTACTCCTTCTCCCTTAGCAACTTTCTCTAGCTCTCTGTTATGACGTTTTTGTTCTTCTAATGCTGCCTTCTCTGATTTATTTTTATTTACTGCTTGTACAATACCAGCTGTCCCACCTGCAACACTTCCTGCTGCTGCTATGCCTCCTATTATTAGAGGAATTAATGGGAGAATTCCACCATTCTTTTCTTCTTGTAATTGAATATTCTCTATCATTGGTTTACTTATGTAATACTTTTAGGGGTATCTTTGTCATCAATATTACGTAATTTTAATTCAACAGTTTTATTATTATTACTTTTTGCTTGCGACATTTTTAATTAAAAAATTTTAAGTTACTAAAAAATTTTAAGTTACCAAAAATTTTAAGTTATCAAAAATTTTAAGTTAAGAATTTTTTAATCTATTCTAGTTATGAAAAAATTTTAATCTATTCTAGTTATGAAAAATTCTTAAGTTACCAAAAATTTTAATTAACTTATCCTAGCCATCTTTCCATTAAGAATTTCAATAGAATATTTTACATCTTCTAGCAATAAACCATAAGCCATCAATGAAGTTGTGGAATCTTTTTTTTTCAATATTAATTGTTACATCACAACCAGTCTTGATAATATCTTCAGATTGCGCACTTAAATCGAAACAGAAAATAGGATATAAATGTCTCCAATCTCCAGGAGTTAATTGTGGTTCAACTCCAAATTCTATGCAAAGATTTCGATAAGAATCATATCCTTCCAGAAATTGATTATTGGTATCATCGAATCTTAATGGATCAATTGGATAACGGGTTTGATTTAATGAAACTTGTAAACTTCGAATTGTATTAATATGAAAAAGATTGTTGTTCTTATCAAAACTTGGAGAATTATTTCTTTGAAATGTTAGTAATAAATATCTTGGAGTATTCGCAGTTCTAGTAAAATGCCAGTTAAATCTTTGTTCGGAAAAAGTTACTGAACTAGCAGTACGCTTTAGAAAATTTACTGGAATTGGTTTGTTAGTATTTAATCTTTTTGCAATAGCTGATTCAATTTCTAAACTAGGAGTAATATGCTTAATCCACCATTCAAGTCTATCAATTTTTAAATATGCTTTTTTTCCAGTCTTACCAAAAAAGATTAATTCATTATTTGCTGTACGATGAATTATTAACTTAAATTTTAATTGATATGATATTTTGTCATAATCTAAATATCCGAATAATGGAGACAATGACCAATTTACTGTCTGTTTAATTTTCTTGTTAAATTCACGTCTTTCTTTATGTGCACTATTGTTTGTTTTATTTAAATGATTTGCAATATTTTCTACATTTTTCGCAATTCCTGCGGCATCTGTTCCAGCGTGAGATAAATCATCAACAATTATACCATCATTAGTATCAGGAAACCAACCTTCGATTTCATACTTTTTATTATTTTCACCAATTGTTACAAATCTAAGCATTGTATCAATTACACCTGGAGAATGACTTATTGTTTCTATATTTTGAGTTGCAACATCTAAACGCATTTGCGTAAATAATCTTGGGAAAAAATTATTCTCTAATGCAATATTATCGCTATCTGGTAATGGTGTTGTAAAATTAGCATCACTATATAAAGAATATTCACAGTGTAAAAAGGATCCAGGTAAATATAAATAACTCTGCTGATTATCAACTTCAAAAATTAAATCACCTCCAGTATTTTCTCTACTGGAAGATCCGGGATTCATAGCAATTCTTATATAGTCATTCTTTTTTTGATTGTAACTGACGAACGGAGGATCGTCTAATCTAAATTTATTTTCGATAAGCGAAGACATTTTTATAAAAAATAATTTGACTTTTTGTTTTTCTCACAGACAGAAAAAAATTTTACTAAAATATAATTTTAGAATTTTACCAATAAAAATTTTACTAAAATATAATTTTAGAATTTTGCTAGACCATTACCTCTTATTTCTTCAATTGAACCTTCTATGGCTACGCCCGTTTTCTTCTCCTGTTTACTATCAGACGGAGCTCCGCTCCCCAAGGTTTCACCCCCTACAGCTATGTTAGCAATTTTGTTTTTTGTTTCCTCAGAAAGTTTTTTTAATTTTTTTAGTTCTTCAGAATCATTCTTAAGTTTACGAATAGGTTCTAGTTGTTTTAATTCGTTTTGAGACTTAACAGCATTTGATATTGCACTAGCTGTACTACCTATAGCAGCTGCTCCTTTTGCAGCAGATGTAATCAAATCTTTATTATTTTTAATTAAGTTAACGATACTTCCAATGCTAGAAAAAATACCATCCCCTTCTTTTT
Organism: Prostheceraeus crozeri; assembly: GCA_907163375.1. Taxonomy (NCBI): domain Eukaryota; kingdom Metazoa; phylum Platyhelminthes; order Polycladida; family Euryleptidae; genus Prostheceraeus; species Prostheceraeus crozeri. The sequence goes on from CAJQUW010008355.1 coordinate 26,667, forward strand.
GAATTGTTTCTACACTGTCATAATGGTAAACAGATTTCATAGATGGTTCATGAGCAATTTTTTTATTTGAAGCAAAATGTTTAAGATTGTGTTTATAAATTATAGGCATTTTTTAGGATTAAATTTGACTTTTGGGAAAAAATATTTACGTTAATATTTGCGCTAAGATTTACGTTTACGATAAGGTAATAACCTCAGGACCTTTGGTCCGATCGGCTAGGGCCTCGAGGAGCTTCGGTGCGATCAAGATTTACGTTTGTGAATGGATAACAACTTCGAGATAACTTTATTAATTGCCTGTTGCACTTTATCTATTGCGTCAAGCAGCGTGTGATGTACTTTAATTTCTCTTCTATTAACTTGCATTTTCTGCTGATTAATCTTCAATGCCGTTTTAAGTGCATTTAACTTAATTTTAAGAACATCTAATTGTCTTTTAACAGAATCTAACTGTTCTTTATTTTCTTTAGAGTTTTCTTGTAAATTTTTCTTTAATTCATTTTCTAAACTGATTTTAAGAGTTTTCATTTTATCAACTTTTTGATTAAGTGAGTTTACTTCATTTATTATTCTATTCATCTTTTTCATTTGTTGAGTAATTTTAGAACTTAATTCATCAACAAATAATCTAATTTTTTCTTTTGAAAAGGATTTTAATTTTTTTACTAATTCTCTAATATTGATATAATTGATAATTTTATTTTCTATCCACTCAGTATTACTAATCGGTAAAACTGCTCTAATGAATCCATACACATTATTATGACCAATAATAACCATATTTTCTTTATTTAATTCTACATAAGCCACATCATTATACTTACTTACAATATCCATAAATTTAATAAACGGATATCCTGGGAAAATGCAATAATTAGTTTCAATAGAAGGTAAACCTTTTGTTTGTTCTCTAAATATTTCTGCTTGTAATTCGAATAAAATATTTACATCTATACATGGATTATTATTATTATCAAAACATTTATTTTCAAATCCCGTTGATCTCGTCGAATAAGAAGAACAGGATGAAACGGGCGAATATAATTTTTTTAAATTTGGTTTTTCCATTTTTTTATTTTTATTAGAAAAAATTTTATTTGTTTCTCATTATATAAAAAATTTTATTTTTCTATTGTTAAAAAATGATGTTGCCAAATGTTGGTGGAGGTGCATATATCCCGAATAATCGTGAATCGGAAATAGAAATAGAAAATTATATTATGAAAACTGGAGACGTTTTATCTGGTCCATTGCATATTTCTATTCTTCCGCAACAAAATACAGAGTTAACAAATAAACAATATGTTGATACACAAATCAATGACTTAAAACAAAAATATATAAACGACGTTATGGTTCCACTGATGAATGAATTAAAGTTGCTAAAACGTAATGACAAATCATTAAACGAAAAATTATTAAAACTTGATAAAAAGGATAGAGAGCTAGAAGCAGATATAGCAAAACTTTTTAAAAAGATTTCAGAACAATCAAAAATTTTAATATTACTTTCTATAAAGTTAAAATCTGCATTCATTGAAAATAAACATCAGATACAAATGTTAAAAGAACAATTAGAAGATGAAATAGAAAAACTTCCTGAAAGAATTAAAAAAAATTTAAAGCAGTTACAAACTACATTCCAAAAAAGTGTTGATGAACAAAATCAATATAATATTCACATAGAAAGGAAAAAACATAATGAAGAATTATTATGTCAAGTTTATTACAGAGATACAATTTATAAACAAGAAACATTAGAAATGCCACAAAGATATGATGATGATACTTATATAGGATTATATTCAAATTTAAATATTAATTTATTAAAATCTTACATAAATGGGTTAGCTCAACAAGAAAAGATTTATATGTGGACAACACCTTATACTATTAACAATCACCATAATCATAATCATAAAAATTTTAAAGAATCTTATAATAATAATTTTAAAGAATCTTAGAATAATAATTTTAAAGTATCTTATAATAATAATGATGATGATAATGTAGATGATGATAATATAGATGATGATTCTGAAACATCTGAAAAAGGTGTGAATGGTAATAAATATCATAAAAATATTAGTAATTATAAAAATTTAAGTGAAGAAAAATTTATATCTCAACATGATATTAATACTACATATAATCAAAATTTATCTAAATTTCATTTTCTTACAATTGAAAATAATAATGATGGAATAGTTGAAGATACTGTTAGACAACTATGTGTCGGGTCTACAAAATTTAAATTAGGATTTACATCTAATCAATTTAAAATTTTATCATCTTTAATAAAAACTGAAAATGATTCAGATTATGGTGGTGTTATTAAATTTTCCAAAAGAGATCAAACACCAATATTTTTCACTATTATAATATTATCAAATAATAAATACAATTTGGAATTAGATATTCCTATCAGGGAATGGCATCCTATCAGGGAATGGCATCCTATACCAAAAAGTGTAATTTATGATGTGGAAGAATGAATTTATGATGATGATGATGAAGAATCAATAGTTAGTGAAAATAAATTTAAATTATGTTTTGATAAAACGTTATATGATAAAAGTTAATGTGACAAAGAAAATAAAATAACTAAAGAACGTGAAATATATAATAATATAAAATAACTCTCAAGACCCTGATATTAGAATGTTTATATCTAAAATTAAAACACAAATTTTTTCTTTAAAAATTAGAAAATGGAAAATACTAAGTGTTATTGTAACTTATGTAAAAAAAAGTTACAAACAAAAAGAAGTTATCAATCTCATTTACAAAGTAAATTGCATTTACAAAATGTGGATCGAGTTGCTGAAGGAAATATATTAAAATTAAATAATTATAAAAACTATCTAGAAACATTACCTACTGATATAAAAGTTAAAAAAATATTTGATGATTATTCACATTCGGAATATAAAAAAGTTTTTAATAGTGAAGATGGGAGATATTTATTTAACGATACTGATGAATTTAACGAAATAGATGAATTTGATGAAGCTGAACGAACCGATGAAGCCTTAGCAAATATAAAATATTTATTTAATCAGTCTGTACGAACCGAAGGTTCTAGGGCTTCGCCCGTTGAATATAATGAAACCGATGAAACTTTTTATAATGTATTAACAAACTTTTTCAAAATATTTAAGAAATCTTTCAAATGTTATATGAATGTAGAAGTACTTTATACAAAAAATGGACCTGATGGAATTCCTGAAGAAATAATACAAGGACATTTTACAAATTCGCAAGAAATTCATAATGTAAATGATATACAACGCATATTTGAATCGATGATAAATACATTAGTAAATTGTATAATTGAAGCCCAGTTACGTGAATCTGGTTGGAGATTTGTTAAAATACTATCTAAGAAAATAGTAATTGATAAATATGAAAATAATACTGGTGGTAGTTATGTTCCTTTACCTTTCAGTTCACCACAAATAATCAACATAAAAATGAAGATGATTATTGTTTTCTGTGGAGTATTATAGCACATTTACATCCTGCAGAATATCACAAAGAAAGACTAAGTCATTATGACAAAAAAGAATATATAAATGAGTTTGATCTTTCTGATAGTTTAGATGAATTTCCATATGATTATAATAGGTTAATAAAGTTTCATAAAAAGAATAAAAATTTAATAGAACTAAATGTTTTTGAATTAAATGTGAATTATGTTTCTATTGGTAATATCACTCCACTTTACTCAGATTCAAAAAAATTTTATTTGAATAATAAAAATTTATGTCAATCAGAAATAGTATATAATGATAGAGGAAATTACATGCATCATAATATTTTTTACCAAGGAAATATAATATGTACTAAAAAATTTGAAATTGTTAAAACACTATCACCAATAATGATTAATCATAATAATTATAAAGGACGTAATGATGATTATAATTACAAATATTCATCTTTATCTTTAGAATATCAACAAAACTTAGAAAATTTAAATAAAAGTTTACAAAAATGTAAAACAGATTATCAACAACAATTAAAAATGTTACTACAAGAATATCACCATAAATATCAAAACAAGATAGAAAAAATTCAAAAATTAAATGAAGAAAATAATGAAGACAATAAAGAATTAAATGAATGTTTAAAAAATGTCAACAACAATATAAAGAACAATATGATAAAGAATATATTTATCAGCTACAAATATTAAATCAAAATTATCAACAGTCTGAAAAAGATTTACAAAGATATATCGACTTAACACATGAAATATATCAAGATAAATTTAAAAAATTAGAACAAACAAAACAACCAGCACAAGCGAATATATTATATTATCAGGGTCATTTTATATTGTGTAAAGATGTTTCTATATTTACAAAAACTTCAGATAATGCTAATTTTCCCTGTCTCCAATGTATGACGAGCTTTAGAGCTAAAGAAGAAATGAATAGACATTTGGAGAATTGTCAACAAAACGAAATTGTTGAAAATACTTTTCCTTAAGATGATTATTTAGAATACAATAAATGGTATTTCAAAAATAAAGTACCCTTTACAATATATTGTGATTTCGAAGCATATAATGTTAACATAACACAAAATCAAAACGAAGGTTCTAGTGCTTCGCCCGATTCCGATAATGGTGCGGACCAAGTAGAACCTTCGGTTTGTAAATATGAAAAAAGTGCATCTGATCAAAGTAAAGAAAAATATTTATTTGAACAAAAACCATTATGTTGGGGAATGTACATTCACCCAAATTATCCTAATTTATTTAAATCAGAATATTATCAATACTATGGTGAAGATAGTTCAGAAATGTTTACAAACAAAGTAGAAGAATTACAAGGTCGCTTTTCACAATTGCTTGAAACAAATATACCAATGCTTCCATTAACGGATGAAGAAAAAATTATTTTTGTTAATGAAACAAAATGTATTTACTATGGAAAAGGTTTTACAAATAATTATAAAACTGGCAGAGGTAGATATCTTGATAAGCGAAGCGGCGGCTCTGCAGACAAAGTAAAAGATCATGATCATCTAAATGGATTATATAGAGGTGCAGCACATAATTCTTGTAATCTTAATGCTAATAAATTTAGATATAACATTGTTCCTTTATATTTCTATAATGGTTCTAAATATGATTTCCATTTAATAATGAAAGATTTATTTTCATCTGACAAATTACAACAACAACAAATAAATGTACTATGTAAACAAGAAGAAGAATATTTTTCAATGCAATTAGGTTGTATTAGAATTTTAGATGCATTTAGATTTTTTACTCCTTATTCATTAGATGTTATGGGAAAAACTTTAAAACCTGAACAATGTAAAATATTAAATAAATATAATTTAAAACCTTTAAAAGGCATATTTCCGTATGAGTACATAACTGGAGATAAAACCTGTGGTTCACAGTCGAAGACTGATTCTAATTCTGTGAATAAAATTATGGAAGAAAAAGAACTTCCTCCAATAAATAAATTTAAATCAACATTAAAACAATCACAATTATCTGAAGAAGATTATGCAGAAGCTGAAAAAAATTGGAGAGAGTTAAATTGTAAAACAATGTATGATTATACAATGAAATATCTTCAGATAGATGTATTAATCCTTGCTGATCTTTTTGAAAACTTTCGTGACATGTGTTTAGAATATTACGGAATAGATCCATGTTATTGTTATTCTACACCAGGTTTAACATGGTTAGCAGGATTAAAGCATGCAAATGTTAAACTTAAACATTATAAAGAAAATACATATGATAAATTATTATTTTTTGAATCTGGAATTAGAGGTGGAGTTTCATCAGTTTTAGGTAATAGATATGTTAAGTGTTATAATAAAAAAGTAAATCCTGATGATTATGGAATAATGAAACCTTTATCTCCAGAAGAAAGCGATCAGTTTATAAAATTGTTTAATCAAAATATAGAAGGACTTATATCAAATGAAGATAGTCAAGCAGCAGTTAATGAAATCATGAGAGAAAACTATTTGTTATATTATGATTTTAATAGCTTATATTCTTCTTGCATGATACAAGAATTACCAACAGGTGAAATGTCATGGTGTAATATTCTTGATTATCAAAAAACACATGATGGTGAAAATAATTTTGGTTATATATATGAAGTTGATTTAGCATATCCTGATTATATAAAAGGTGCAACAAAATATTATCCTTTCTGTCCAGAAAACAAAATTCCCAATATAGATGATTTTTCAGATTATCAAAAATCTATAATTCCTAAGAAATACAGACCAACAAAAAAACTTATGTTAACACAAGGTAATAAAGGAAAGTATGTTGTTGAAGGAAGAATGCTAGATTGGTATTTAGAACATGGAATGATTCTCACTAAAATTCATCGAAAACTAGAGTATAGAAAATCTAGGTGGTTAAAAAATTATATAGAGTTCAATATTGAAAAACGTAAAATACCTAAAAGAAATAAAGATGATTTTGGAAACGTGTTCTTTAAATTAATGAATAATGCATTTTATGGTAAGACTTTAGAAAATGTGCGTAATAGACAAAATATTGAAATAGTTTACGGTAGAGATAGGTTTCAAAATTTAACAAGGAAACCTACATATAAAAGAACTACTAGATTTAGTGATGAACTATGTGCTGTACATTTACGTCCAATTAGCGTAAAACATGATAAGTTTAATTTTATAGGATTCACTATATTAGAATTAGCTAAACTATTTATGTATAAATTTATATATGATTATTTAGCACCTGCTTATGGCAAAAACTATAAATTACACTTTACAGATACCGATTCTGTTTTCTTAGAATTAACAGTACCATATAATTCTTCACTTGATGAAGAAATTAATAAAATAAAAGATATCATTCATCCTTTTGATTTATGTAAAGTAAAAGATGAACTAGAAGGAAATGAAGATTTCATAACAGAAGCTATATTTTTAAAATCTAAATGTTATTGTTATAATACAACTAATAATATTAAAACACATAAAACATTAAAAGGAATTTCAAAGGCATCAGTGGCTAATCAAATAACATTTCAAGATTATAAAAATGTATTATTTAATAATGAAATAAAAACAGCATGTAATTATAGACTTTATTCAAAGAAACATAAAATGTATTTAAAAGAGGAACATAAATTAGCATTAGATCCATTTGATGATAAAAGAAAGATTTTGCCTGATGGAATAACTACTGAACCTTTTTGAATTTTCTAATTTCTAAGATAGAAAAATTTGATATACATATATATAAAATAAAAAATGAAATATTATAACACTATATTTGTATATTTTTTATCACTCGGTAAACAAATCTTCTATAACTCTATCATGAATTTTTTTATCAATATTAATTGTAATGAAGCCGTAATCTTTTGACCAAGCATTGTTACACGATTGTTTAAATTCATCTTTATTTCTTACGCATAAATCTCTTAACAAATCACTTAAGTTTCTTGCATTTATTTCAAATAGTATAAATATATTTGCATTCTTTCTAATAACACTTCCGTCTAATGAATACATACTTTGTGTTAAATAAAAAACACTACAGTTATTATGTCTACCTCTTGTAAAATAATTTCTCTGAACTGACTGATTTTTATCATTAACACAATCATCAAAAATTACACAATGTTTCATTCTTTTATCTAGTTTACTGGGATCTTGCATATTACCACTATCATCTATTAATTGTATCTTTATATGCTTATTTTTATTGGATTCAACTAACTGATTATTTTTTGCTGCTTCTTCAAACCACGAACTTATTTCTTCTTCATATTCAGATTTTTCATATTCTTTGAATAATGAAGCAATTGCTGTTTTTTAAAGATTATTTTCAAATCCATATTTTAAAAATTGATAGACGGGTTGTTCTGCTGTTGTTGTATAAATTATAAGATTGTTATAATCCAAAAAATTTGGAGTCGTTAAAATCTTAAATAATAAATATGTTTTTCCACATCCTGATCTTCCACAAATAACTGATAAAACTTTATTAGATAAATTTGGATGATGATTAAATTTCAGTTTTTTTTTATTTAATGGGGGTAGTTCACTCATTTTTAATTAAAAAAATTATTTTTATTTTAATTTAAATTTTTTGTTTTTAAAGAATAAGAAGAAGAAGAAAATTAAACTTCTCTAGCTTCGCGTGGGAGTTTATACCTCTCGAACGGGAGTTTATACCTCCCGAACGGAAGTTTATACCTCCCGAACCAAAAGATCTATCATAATCTCTTCACCTCCAAAATTTATTTCTTGTCCTTTCTCATCAGTGATTCTAATGTTAATACTGTTAATAGTTTTTCTTGTAATAGGAAAATATATTAATGTTTGTGGAATTACATTTAGTCTATAACCAATGGGTACAGTAGAAGCTGGAAAACTGAATATTAAATTTGACAATTTACCATTTATATATCCTCCTTCAATAATGTCACAATGTACAAAAATTGAATTTATTTAAGTTATTTTTGGAATCTTCTCACCTAAATGATAACCTTGACTATAGGTTTGTTTATTAAATCCTAATAGCTTTGACAATGATCTATCATGATTAAAATCAACTTGATGATTTTCGTCTAAAGTAAGAGAAAACTTATTAACTGCCGGTTCAACTGCAAAATGTAATTGTTTCTTATCTTTAAATGGTATACCTAAATATCTCTTAATTTCATTTGATATTGATTCAACTTCGTAAGAACCAGGAAGAAAAGTTAGTATTTTCCACGTTTTGCCTTTATCAGTAGAATATCTAAATTGATCATTCACATCTTTGATAACGTTTTGAATAGTGTTAAATGTAGAGAAACTAGTCAATGCAATTTGATAATTTTTATTTTGTTCCAAATGTAGAATGGGTTCTAAATTACAAGTGTGTGATGAAGTAGTTGTTATAATTTTTAACGTCGTACTAAATTTTGATGAACCCAAAATCTCTGTTAAATTTTCTAAATGATTATTAATTTTGTCAAAATCTACTGATGATAATTCTCTCGAAGACATTTTTTAGTTAAAATTTTGAATAAATATTTTTTTATAAAACATTAAAAACAACAACATATTTCAGCTACGGGCGAAGCCCTTAAAAACAACAACATATTTCAGCTATACTTTTATAATCCTCTTCATTTAGAATCTTCTTTTCTAACAGTCTTTTCAATATAGCATGAATTTCATTGAAACTAGAATTATGTCCTTCTTTTATTGCAGATATTAAAATATTTAATCTATTTAGTAATTCTTGTGGTTCATCTGGTAAAAATATAGTTGTTTCTGTTTTCTGTTTTTCAGATAAACCTTTCCCTACTTTAACTCCCGTTGATAATAAATTTTCTAATTCTCTATAACGTTTAAGAGTTTTTCCTGCTTTAACTCTATCTAACATAGCTTTATATTTTATAAGATCTTCTACAGCATAATTATTTAAATCTGCTCCTCTTAAAAGATCAACAAAATTTCTATATAAACTAAAAGGAGATTTATCTGGTGAAAAAATTAAACCTCGAAAAGGTTGTGGAAATATTTCTTTTTGTCCGAGATAAAATCTAGGTATTGTTTTTCTATCTATAAATGAAATAGAATGTTCAAATTGCATAGATTTTGGTAATTTCTTATTAATGTTTGATTCTAGTAATCCATAGTCATCTAATATAGTTTTGTGCTCTGGATCTGTTATATCAATTTGTTTATCATTATTTGTAAGTTCTTTTTCAAGAGTTTTAAATGGTTTCATAGTTTTCTCAAAATCAGTTTTTACTTGCTCGGTTTGCTGCATTTTTTCAAACATATCAGATTGAATACCAGCTTTTATCATTCTATGTTGAAGATGATTTTCTTTCATAATATTTCTTTGTTTTATTAACTCTTCTAATTGTTTTATTCTTTTAAAATTATCAGCTCTAATTTTATCCATTTCTTAAAATATAATATTTGAATTTTATGGTAACATTGGAATACAACAAAAACATTTTACTGAACAAATTACTTTTTTATTGCTTTGTTGTCTGACATCTTTTCGTTTAAAGTTTTCTCGTTTTAAGTTTTGTTTAATAAAGTTTTGCTTAAATTTTCGCTTAAAGTTTTTAGCTCTTCTAAAAAAATTTTATCATTTTCTTCATTAGAAATTTTGCCATCACTAGAAATTTTACCATCCTGTTTATTCTTATCATCAACTTTTTCTGACTGTAATTGAAATGATATTTGATTTACTTCATTAGCTATTTGATCAAATTTTTCAATCTCATCTAACGTAATAACATTATCATCACATACTCTTTGAAAGTAGTAATGCAATTTGTCATAGACTTCTTTAATATGTAAATGCTTAGATTTTAATGATTTTCGTTTCTTAGTTATTAAAGATTTATCTAACATCGTAACAAGTGAAGTTGCAAAAACACCCGTACCTGTTAAAGCTGTAGCAACTACTGAAATTATTAAAACACCTGAAGATATAACAACTGTTAAAGCACCTAAACTTATTGTTAAAAAAATTCCAATTCCTTGTGTTACATTCTTAACTTTAGTCCATCTCTTTCTTAATTTTTTATAATGCTCTAATCTTAATAATAATTGAGATTCCTTGTCTTTCATATACCTAACTCTATCTTTGTGTTTTTCTTTGTTCATTTTTTCAATGTTAATCTTTTCAATGTCCATTAAAGTAGAACTACGTTCATATGATAACGAAGGATATATTTTTGCGGTTTCTTCCACTATTGTTTCTTCCACTTTTGTTTCTTCCATTTTTAAAGAAATATTTTTAGTCACATAATTTTAGTTATCTCATATTTTAAAAACCTGAAAAATGGATTTAAAAGACATTTTTAAAATAACCATTTTTTTTGATGTTGTGGCTTGGAACGGTCATGATTTTAAGGGGGGTGAAAATTGTAATTCTCAAATTTTGAGATTCTTAACTTTTATGATTTTCGGTGTCTTTGAACGGTCATGATTTAAGAGAGAGAAAAAATAATCTTAATCTCAAATTTGAGATTCTTAACTTTTATGATTTTCGGTGTCCTTGAACGGTCATGATTTGAGCAATGAAAAATGTCATAATCACACACTTGAGATTTTGAAAAATTTGAAAAATTGGGTATTTTTAAAAACGCCTAAATTTATGAATTTAGGTCTCCATAACCTGAAAAAGGGTTCAAATTCATGAATTTAGGTCGTTTTTAAAAATACCATTTTTTCAAAAAATGGTACTTTTTAAATGGTCTAAATTCATGTATTTAGGTCTTAAAAACCTGAAAAAGGGTTCAAATTCATGAATTTATGTCGTTTTTAAAGATACTATTTTTTTGAATTTTATGGCGTCCTGGAACGATCTTTTACCCATTACTAGTATTATGTCATCCGCAAATCTGAGATTGTTTAGTTTTCTCCGTTTATGCTGATTCCTTCTCTGATGTCTACTCTTCGAAATATTTCTTCTAATGCTGCTGTGAAGAGAATTTGTGATAAAATATCACCCTGACGCACTCCCTTCATGATTTTCACCTTTTCACTCTTTATGTCGGTTCTGATATGCGCTGTTTTTTCCCGCTGTTATGCTTTTTTCAGGATGTTTCAGGACAATTCATATATTGACTTTGTATTGACCATTTACAATTCTGCTTTCAATCTGTACGAGTATGTATAGTTGCTTATCGGACCTGTACTCACACTCAATCCAAATGATTGACCCACTCCGAAGCCCTGATCTGAGCAAAATAGAAGGTAGTTGCTTCAACTAACTCTTGCTTAGTGACCGACGTGTGCCACAGTTTTCACTTAGAATCTAACATCGCGACCTTAATACAATGCAGGGTTCAGGTAGTATCAAACGGGCAGAAGCTTTACAGTTATAAAGCAATCATAAACAAATTAAGTAATTTTGGTCCTGCCGAATAAGTCCGATTCGAATTATTTTCAATGTTATATTTCACCGTTGATAATTTTAATCACGATGCTTCTTCTTTTTATTTTGAGGCAATGCATCTATATCTGTATTTATGTGCCAAAATTAGGACATTGTGATCTGCAGCACGCGAACGTGAAACAATTTGATATTGACATGAATTGGCAAATAATGTTTTATCTGCTGTACTTTGAAGTAAGTAGTTTTAATTTTTCTCGACGTCACAAATTAATGCAATGCTTATAATGTGTATTGTAACAAATGTGTAACAATGTAGTCAATGCGTCTTGTGCTTATACTTATTGTAGCTTATAGCTGCATCATGATAGATAGTGAATTTCATTCTCCGAAATATAATCCTTATTCTATTCTATTCTGCATCACATATATTAGAATTAATTCTGTCTCTAAATGTTTTACGTCGTCAGTATGAGGCATCTATTGTGTTAACTCATCATCCGTGTTAGTACAAATGTTCTGCCATTTATGATCACTATTTGTTATCGTTTGATGGGGCAGCAGGTCAGTCACACATGCAACGCAACATGGAATAATGCTCTACACGATTTAGGCTCATAGTCCGGCAGCCAGAACGAGTTTCTGCAGGGAACGAGGCCGAAAGTGAGACTTTCAGAAAATGATGAACATCCTATGCCTACTTCGAATCGGCACGTCTGCCGCGTTCTAGTGAGTTCCTCTTCTTGTCAGACAAAATCAAAGAAAAACACAAGTAAATCCAATGGGAGGCAGTTTGCATTTTTTGGCTAAAATGAAATTTTGTATGTTTTCTCTGATAAAGCGAAAAGTACTAAGCCCAGTGTCATAATTCAGGTCAGGTCTTCAGGTCATTTCCATTCATTTTCATGCACCCCTGTCTATAAAGCTAATCATATCCAGATTTGGCGAGCCTCTTAATGTCGGCAAACATAAACATTTTGAGCAACTTTCTCCACATTCAACCACATTCTCACATACATCGCCGACGAGAAGCTTCATAATATCACATGCACATCATAGCAAATGACCTGAAGACATTCCATGTCAAAAATTATGACTTTGGGCTCAGTACTTTTCGTTTAATTAGAGAAAACAGGCAAAATATCATTGTAGTCAAAAACTGCAAACTAGAACACGGCAGACGTGCCGATTCGAAGTAGACATAGGATGTACATCATTTTCTGAAAGTCTCACTTTCGGCATCGTTCCCTGCAGAAACTCGTTCTGGCTACCGGACTATCATATGATCTCACGATTCTCATATGATTGGAGAACTGCAATCAGCAAATTAAGTGAAACTTCAACGGGCATTCATTAAAAATTACATTCAATGCTTCATACGATCATGAAAATCATCCCAGAACCCATTGATGATAGAACATAATTGTCTGTTATTAGAGTAATTTTTTGTAATATGACTAATTTTGAGATGCTTAGTCGAGTTAAGCAAAGTTTCCGCGGGTATTCATTAAATACTACTTTTATTACGCCACTAGCATATCGGTTAAGTGAATGTGCCTGCAATAAATAATCAATAAATGCTGTCTGTTAGGAGCACAATGTAAATGCAATGTAGAATAATTAATATTGAATTGCATCTTCAATCAAAATATGGGTAGTAACCCTGAATAGCTTCCATTTCATCCAATATCAAGAATCGTCATCAGACCTACATGTACTTGGTACCCATCAACAGTTGCCTTTAACTTGCTTTAGCTTGCTGTCACACCGGAGTAAATTTGAGTCACTACTAGTAAATTTAACACATTAAAAAAATTTCCTCGGGCATTTATCAATCAAGTTCACATTTGTTAACCAAGCAAGATGCACAAGTTAACGCACGATTACAAGCTTGTGACAGCATTCTTTAGATATCAAAATTTGAAAGCTTTAAGTTTAGGAGTTTCTTTCTTGAACTTATGTATCATGCACCACCTAAAGGTTCTAAAATGATGCAAGCTCATATTTTATTAATTCGCAATTTCATTTGAAATTTCTTGTGTTAATAAGATTAACATGAAACATGCTTGTGCTAATTAATTCACTTGACAATGACTTTATTAAAGCAACCGATTTGCTTGTTCCTAAGAGTTCGTGGGGGAAATCAAAGCAAGCTTGTGCGCGAATCGAATACATGCACCAATATTTTAATAGCATGCATGTCCTAGAATGTATGAAGTCTGAAGTCACATTAATTGTTTATCAGCCTAATCACAAGGAGACTGACAAGACGCCAACACTTGTTAACATGCAAAGTACAGTGTTGTACAGGAAAATTGCTCACTCCTGCATTCCTCTAGAGTTGTCTACACAATTTGTTTCCTTTCACATTTTTCTGACCATTTTTGCGACACTGAAATGTTTGTTCAATATCAATTTGTGTCAATGAATGTGTAATGAATATATTCGTGCTTTTTTTACAAATTTGATGAGGTAAGCAAATTTGCTTCACATGGTGGACTAGTGCTGACTTGCGGGTGTTAATAGGGCCTCCCATGGAATGGAAAAGCGTCCAAGATTTATTTTCATGTGCGATAGCCATGGACACATAGTCGACGTTGATGCTTAATTTAATGTATTCGCTTCTATCTGTCGTATAACATCTGTCGCTTTTCATTATGTATTTAGAATGGAAGTACACCAATGATTGTACACACATGATCAGCGGACTAGTGCTGACTTGCGGGTGTTAATAGGGCCTCCCATGGAATGGAAAAGCGTCCAAGATTTATTTTCATGTGCGGTAGCCATGGACGCATAGTCGACATTGATGCTTAATTTAATGTATTCGCTTCTATCTGTCGTATAACATCTGTCGCTTTTCATTATGTATTTAGAATGGAAGTACACCAATGATAGTCACTACAACAAAACAGCCCAGCGTGACATTGCAGGGAGCGGTGCGAAAACAGATGCGTGGAAAAGCATATGTTGAAAGTGATTTGTAAGAATATTCATCTCTGCTTATGACCTTTATGAGTAGTGCAGACACAGTATCGGCCCCGTAGTCAAAGGGGGAGGGCGAGGGTGCCCGTCCCCTATAAATGAGATCTGTGAACCCCTTGGAACCTCGGCACCATTTCTCAGATCATTTATGCGTATTAATTCGTTATGTAAGATGTGAAGTGGACTGTTTCATGAAGTTTTTTCTCTGGTTTGGCAGCATATAATTTGCTGTTTGTTGAGAATAATGTGGTTCTTTCGTGCTGCACATATTAGTTAGAAAGTATTAATGCAAAAAGTAATAAGCTAAAACTCCCATTGTTTTGTTGATCTGAACAGTATAACAAGGTGCTGATGACGTTGGCCTACATGTGCAGGACGGATGTGTATGCCTGATGACTCTGAAATATATAATAAAAACTGCAAGCAAGTCATAGCAATACGAAACGTCCGTTTTTTGTGGCTGGTTTTTTTCGTTTAAGCAACTGAATAAAGACAAATCAAAATAGGGTATGTTTTCAATTTCGCACGATGAAGATTAAGCAAGAATCTCCCGTGCATCGTCATTAATCGGTCATATCGTCCATAATCTGGTACCTCCAGCAAATTTTTCAGTGCACGTAAACTTGCAATAATCATCAGCATATTGAGCTATAAAGGTAGAGTCAGAATTGATGCACAGTGAACCCATAAATGCGGGCAAGAAAACTGGGCCTACAACTGACCGCTACGGTTTGCCTGAATGAACATCACTTATAGATACAAAAACACCACCTATCCTTGAACGTTGAGAACGACCTGTAATGTAGTTCCTGAGCCAAAGGATGTAGCCACACCACACCAGTTCACACCAGCATTTATAAGGCGATTGATCATAACGTTAGGCAGTGCCTTATCGAATGACTTGGAAAGATCTAAAAAGGTCATTCGCACAGCCTTCACCTGCAGATTAGCCATGTGCTTAGTGATACAGTCATGTATTCTTACAAGTGCGCATTCAGCTGATCCATGGCTTCGGAAAGCAAATCGGTGTGGTCCATACAAAGAGCTTAACTCAGAATACACTTTAAGAAAGTATACCTTCTTCGGAAAGTGATGATAATTCTACAAGGACAGACTCAATATAAAATTCTGGGAATAGAGTTCCCTATGTCCACTGTTTCAACCATCAACTTCATTTGACTGTAATACATGCAACAGGGAAAAGTCTGGACATTGAGTTTTTTGGAATTATTAATAAAATATGCAACTTTGTTCGTCACTCTACACTAAAATCGCTATATAGCGGTCTCTGAGCAAAGATAGACTGATCACTTAGATTCCACATCAAGAATCATAGAGAACCATGACGCTTTGGTTAACCTTTTTCGATCTTGTAGAGCGAACCGTAGCGCTGATATCTGTGTCGATGCAGATGGACTTCTCAAAAAATTCACAGAAGAAAGTTCATGTTTATTGCTTGTATTATTGCTACCATATCCTTCTGAAACTAGGTCCAGTCGACAAGCTGCTCCAGGATCGTGCATGCGATGTTACTACCGGCATACAAATAAATAAACAACAGTCTAGAAGTCTTCAAGGATATGAGGACCATAGAGTAAGAACCATAGAGATATGTGGACCTATATATCCCTACTCTATGATGAGGACTGTTATCGAAAAGACGTTTTTGACCATCTCGTCGAACTTTGAAAAACATCAGGCAGTAAAACCACAAGAAAGGCGTCGCCACAAACTATGGACGATTTAATGGTGAAATTATCACTTCTACTGGTGGCCAAACTTCTGAGCTTCTGACCTTTTTTGCATTTTTCTCTAGAAAGCTGGAGATTTTCGCAGCAACTCAATACGGTAATTGTCAACTGAGCTAACTGTTTGGATGAGTGAGAAAATCAGTTTTGATTAGTCATGAAAGTGAATGATCGCATTCTTGAATTGTCTTCATCGGACACATCTGTTGGCAAACTTCATTCCTCCAGCAGCAAATCGGCAGCGAATTCATTTTATTCAGTCATGACTCTCCGATATTCGTCAGTTGACCGCTTCAAGATGGCCTCGTGGTTTGTTGAGCTGAAAAGTTCATTGTTGGTTCAACGTCGTTGGCGCCGTGAGTACAATTTATCCTTCAGCCAGAAGCCACCGGTCGTGGTTTAAAACCCGAATATTTTACAATCAACCCAAACCGAAATAATTCGTAAACCCGACGCGAACTGGAATAGGAGCAAAGATGGAATGGGCGAGATGGCAGGCATGGTTGGAACACGTCGGGTTTCTACCGCCGGGGTCGTGCCGGTAGTCAGAAAAGTCGGCCGTGCCGGCGATTGATTTAGCCAAGACCGGCCGGAACTAGGTCGGTGTCTCTGTAACCTATTATTTATGACTGACAGCTACTCAACTTAGACCGTTAGACATCATTCGATTCCTCGAATTCTATGTAGTCTACGGTAGACTTACCGGTACTCCGAATAAGCAAGACTTCCCGATGAAGCGCAACGATGCTGCATTTCATCAATTTCTGTCCAAACTGATCCTCTACCAGGTAATTAGACAAATATTCGTATTTTAATCATATATTTTGTACGCATATGAGTAATAACTCATATGAAACAATTTTGCGATAGATTGTCTAGCGAGCACATGATTCTTACAAAATTCATTTATGCTGAGTATGCGATTCCGGAAACATTTTTTGAGATCGAGTGCAGATTAACTCAAGAGCTAAAACTGTATAAGTACATAATTGTCAATGGATTAGTACTTAATCAGTATCGACGTGCCATCACTGCCGTCAAGCCGAAATGAAAACTTCGTAGCACTCATTGCGAAGAACTAAACTTACGCTGCAATCAGATCCTCGAGCAAAATTAGCCGTGAATCCAGTAATTAGTTGACTTATTAATGTACTTCCAAATAGCTGTTTCCTTGAACTTTATTCCCTACAAAACAGAAAAACAACAAAAATCAATAATTTTCCTCAGTACATAACTAACGGACGAAATACACGGAGAGCCGGTCATTACTACGGAATATTAAAAATATCTCTCAATCATTGTCAATTTGATTACAGCAAATAAATGGAATCATCTCAAGAAGTCGAAACATCCCAAGTAGTGTGCAAACATTGTGTACAGGAAGTCAAGAGTGGTGAGATGCAGTTGAATTGTGACAAATGTGCTGAATTTTATCACATCCATTGTGTGTACCTACCCGACTATGAAATTTTAAAGTATTTCAAACACAGCAAGGGAAAGTTCATCTGTAAAGCTGTATTTCATTGCTATTTCCTGCCGAATTACAGAACATAACACACATCACAGAACAGCACAGAACAAACCCACTGCACAAAATATCAGAAATGGAAGAAGAAATGAAGAAGCAAGCGAAAACGAGAGAAGATCTTTTGACAACAATAAACAGCTATCAATTGCAAATGGACGATGACAAGGAGAAAATCAGGAAATTAGACGAAAAAATAAGAAAATGCGAGCGAGAGCTAACTGAACAATACGAAGAAATCGAACACCTGAACAGCAAAATAAGACAACACGAAGATCAAAACAACGATGAACGATGAAAGTGAAGATGACATTATTCAGACTGATATCCTAAGAAAGCTAAACGACATCAGTGAAAAGATTAAAAAGATTGAAATCAAACAAGAACAACAACAGCAGCAACAGCAACAGCAACAGCAACAGCAACAACAACAACAACGAAATGACAACAGAGAAGAATGCTACCAGCGAACATGGAGAAGACCGAATGTAAACTGCCACTACTGAGGAAGATATGGACACTACAGCTCCCAATGTTATTTCAGAAGACCAAGATACGACAACAACAACAATTACAACTATACTGCAGAAGAAACAACTACAGAAGATACCAACCAAGAAGAGACGAAAGCTACAGAAGATACCAACCAAGAAGAGACGAAAGCTACAGAAGATACCAACCAAGAAGAGACGAGCGAAGATATGAGCATCAAGAGAGAAGAGAGAATGAACCACAACTTCAACAAAGACAAGATGAAGAACGATTCAGAGATACAACGAGCGAAGATATGAGCATCAAGAGAGAAGAGAGAATGAACCACAACTTCAACAAAGACAAGATGAAGAACGATTCAGAGTAAGAAGAGGCACCGAAGACTACCTACGTTACTACCCAATCAACTCACCAAGCGCACCACCACCAGTACGACCACTACACACAAACTACAGAACAGAAAACAGAGACACTCATCACACTCCAAACACCAGGCGCTATGTTTAACATGGAATCGGAAGAAGAGGCTAGTGAGGACATAAATGATAGTACTTGTTTGAATGCGATAACGAAAATGAAATTTTATTATGTCAATATTAATGGCCTTAATGATGGAAAATTTAATGACACAAATCTTTTGAATGATATGAAAGAGGCAAATTATATATGCTTTACTGAAACACACTTAAAAAGCAACGTAGATCTACCTGCCATACCTAATTATAATGCCTTTCATACAACGTACGAGAACAAGACGAAAGGTAGAAATATAAGAGGAGTATCTGTTTATGAAAATCTATTTAATGATAATAGAACTGAATACATAGATAGTGAGGAAGGAATCGTGCTGATACTCAAATTGGTAAATAGTAAATGGACAGATTTAAATGAGATATTCCTCATGATATCATACAGAGAAAACAGAGAATCTAATTATAAAGATAGCGCATATTTTGAGAAAATCAAGCGATATATAATAAAGCATAATATGCAGCATATAATAATGATTGGTGACCTAAATGGAAGAATCTCTAATGAAAGTGACAATAATAACAGTGACCTGCCTCATAGAATTTCTGAAGATAAAACTATAAACACTAATGGTCGTGAAATAATTTCATTTTGTAATGAAACATCTTTGATAATTGCAAAAGGAAGATTAGAGACTTCAGACATTATCGGAAAATGTACTTTTAATAGAATGCAACATAATGAAATTCGAAAATCTGTAGTCGATTATCTTATCATATCTAAATCATTAGTGAATAAACTAAAACATTTTGAAAACATGAGCCTGTATTATACACTGATCATTCGCCATCAACATTTGAGATTGAAATGAATACGAAAACTCCAGTTAGGCTAAATACGAAATGTCATCAGGCATTGAAGATAAAAGCAATAAGACCATTCAAATGGACTGATACAAATAAAAACAATTTCAACTCGTGTAAATTTGTTGAAGATTGTGCAATTCTCAGGAAAAGTATTAAGTCAACACTATTGTCAGCAACAAATATTTATGATGAACTATACAAAAATAAAACAAAAGCTTTTGAAAATAAATGCGCATTTGATAATAAGCGCATCTTCACGGATGAATTAAGAAAACTACGAAGAAATTATAGAAGAATAGTAGCGGAATATAAAACTGATCAATCAAATGAAAATCTGATGAATTTAATGGCAGAAAGGAAAATTTTAAGTAAAAAATTAGAAAAGAAAAACGGTTCCTAAGAAAGATCAAATATAATGAACTTCTAACCGCAAAGCAAAATAGTGATCACAAACTGTATTGGAAAATACTCAACCCAAAGCAAACTAAGACTCACATGGAAAATAACCTAACTGCAGAACATTTCAAAACTGTTATGATAGAAAATGATGCTACGAACAGCAACATCCATCCTACCAGGATTTTGACTCTGAGAACAAATTAACCAACAGAGCTATTAGATACTAAATTCACATATAACGAAATTGAAACAAATATAAAAAAATCAAAAAATAATTTTAAATCAAGTGGACCAGATGGCTTTGTATATGAAATGTTAAAAGAAAATGCAACAGAAACCGTAGACATCCTTCAAGAAATGTTTGATAAAATTTTAACTTATAATGAAATACCATGGAATCGAAACTGGATTATTCCTATATATAAAAAAGGAGAAAAGGCAAACACAATCTCGTATCGCTGCATCACCTTATCCTCATGTTTAGAAAAACTTTTTACAAAGATTTTAAATGAAAGACTGAATACATGGTTGAATAATAATCAAATTATTCACCCATGTCAAACGGGATTTAGAAAAGGTAATTCAACATTGGATAATTTATTTATACTGAAAGAATCGATTCAAATATATAAGAACAAAAAGATGCCGCTATATATATGCTTTGTAGATTTGTCCAAGGCATTCGATTTAATACCGAAGATATGTTGCTGATCAACAAACTGAATTATGTTTTACCTGACAGCAAAATTTTAACCACAATAACTAATTTACTGACAGTAGAACAATTTCAAGTATTACATAAAGGAAAAGAGACAAATCCATTTCAATTACAAAATGGTATACCTCAAGAAGATAGTCTCTCTCCAACTCTTTTTTGCATATATATGAATGACCTACTCATCAAAATTAATGTTGATAGTGATTTCACACGACCCATTAAGATAGGTAATATTCAAATCGCATGTCTTACGTACGCAGACGATATTCTCCTGTTGAGTGAAAGTGAGACAGGATTGATGCATCAACTGAAATTAGTTGGAAACTTTTGTACAGAAAATGGATTAACAATTAATTTTGATAAAACAAAAGCAATGATATTTAACAAGTTTCATAGCAATGATAGCATCGAAATAAAAATTGATAATATGAAATACGATATAAATATAATTGATGAATTTAAATACCTTGGAATGTGGATATCTAAAAACAATAAAAAACATATTGAATACTTGGTAAAAAGGTAAACGTGCTTCATATGTGACTGAAAAGAAGTTAAGAGAATTCGGCTATGTAAATGGAAGTATAGTGAAGAACACTTTTGAAATGTTAACATTGTCTAAAATGAAATACTGTGCTGAATTTTGTTGTCACAACAATCTAAATTGTATGAATAAGATTCAGTACCAGTTTTATAAGAATCACTATCATTTGGCGAAATCAACCCCAAACTATTGTTTGATCGGAGAATTCGGACTTTTTCCAATAGAATTCTATTTCTATAAGGCGGCGATCACTTTCTGGATAAAATTAATAAATAGTAACGATAATAATTTGGCTAGAGAAATATGTACTGAAATTTATAACCATATGAATGACTCTCAATATTCCTACACATGGACAGCCAAAGTGAAGATGTTACTGAGAGAAGTCAACCTATTACACTTATGGCAAAATCAAAATGCTGTAGATAAAAAATGATGGAGAAATGTACACGTAGTACTCTGTTTGAATACTTTCGCACTCAATGAATCGATAGTGCCAAAGAGAGCAATATTGGCCGAAATTATTTGGAATTAGCCAGATTCGAAATGAATTTGAAGCCTTATCTAGATTTAGACGTACAAATGGAAATAAATACGTTGATAAAATATAGAGCTAATAACCATGACCTTATGGTAAGGACTGGTATATACAAAAGTAAGAAATTATATGATGAACGTTTATGCGAAACCTGTAACAATCAAAAAGTTGAAACAATATATCATTTCTTTGTTGAATGTCCTGCATATGACCAAATTAGAAAGAAATTTGCACCATTCTTGAGAAACATAAGTTGTAAAGAAGAATTCTACTATAAAATAACTGCTCCCAGTATCACCGAAATGAAAGGTATCTACAAATATCAAAAAATATTCAAATAAAGTTTGGAAGAAAGACAAATCATAATAAATTGTCAAGTACATGCAGCTTTAGATAAATCAGGTCACCAATCTCATTTAAATTAATAGCTTGATTCCATACCACCAAAGCCGTCGCATAGATTTCTATGAAAAATCAAGGTCTGCCTTGATATTTCATGCTCTTTATTGTTTGATTTCTATGCTGAACTGTATTGAACAATACTGAAAATATATACGAAACTTCTGACCCTGCCCCTATCTTCTAACAATGGAAGTACCAACAAAAGCAAGCAAAATCGATTAGATGTTAAGTGTATTCATGCCGATTGATAAAGTAGATTGAAAACCAAATCTCTACCCAGTCAATACATAACTAACGGACGAAATACACGGAGAGCTGTCATTGCTACGGAATATTAAAAATGTCTCTCAATCATTGTCGATTTGATTACAGGTGAGTTGCTTGATAACTTCATTTTTATCTGATTAAATGCTTGCTACTGTCTATCTGTCCTTGCATTATATATTGACCGGCTCTCCAAAACTTATTAATAAAACTTATAAACAAATTGTGGTTATTATATAAAACAAGAAATTAATCCAGTAAAGATACAAAATCACACCTAAGATTTATTCATTCATAAGAATACTAAGACGTGAGATAATGTTAATATTTTTGAACAAGCATGTTTTTCAATATACAGATGATTCATGATCAATTTTGACATTTGAGTTGTAATGCATGTGATGATTTATGCATGGCCTTTTCTTCCGATCCGTATCATCATTTCACTTACTATGTACATCTCATCCGCCATCCATAATTCATTGTATATGGACATTTTTATCATTTCATCACTCATCACATCAATGTTATGTATATTTGTACTACGTTTTCCAAGTTGGAAATAAACGTTTTGACTTTTGACTTTTGACTCCTCATGCGTTGCGAAGGTTGCTACAAGTACATAAATTTCCTTATCACCAACCTTCAGTGGTATTGAACGGTTCTGTAAGCCGCTTTGAATAATGATTTGAAATATAGTTTTCAAGGAGCGGTTCGTAATTTTTGCGTCATAGAAATTATGTTATCATGCTCCTACAACGTTGCAGTTCTGCTTTAATTGATAAGACAATTAATTCTAGAATGAATATCGTCAAAATAAGCCTAATTAGAATGACAGTTCGGCCGGTCTTCAAAATCTTTGGTGGGACCCGGACCAGCGGCCGTCGTTGCTAAAACCGGCCGATCGGTTCCAACCTGTCGCACACCTCTGTTACATACAGGAGCACTGTAATTTTTGCTTTACTAATCAGTATTATTGAAGGTGCCATAATTCTAAGTTTGAGTACGAAATTGTAACGCGCCAAACTTCAGTTTATATACAAATATGACAAGTCAACCTTTAAGTGCTCTCCAGGCTTACATACATGGCTGGAAGGACACAAAATAAACCATAAGCTATCTGAACAAGTGTGTATAACCATATGTGAAGATATGGTTATAAGACGATAAAAACTAATTCATGTGCCAGCTCTCATCAAGATCAGCTTTCATCACTTATTCGTGTCCTTTGCGTTCCATGTTCTGTGACGTCATGCATGCATGTTTCTGAACCGAACTATGATCTTGATAGCAGTGTCAGTGGCTTGATAATGATCGTCGGTGGCCGTCGAAAGGCCTTGATTATACGGTTTTGTGCAGAACATCGCTTTTGTTTGGGCTCCTCCAACAATTGAATTAATAAATCGTTGCCCATTACTTTTCGCATTATCAATTCAGTTGCTATTTTGGTAGCATTTTATAGATGTTTTACTGCTTCGGTAGGGGAAACCGAATCGATTTTCGAATGCTTTTCAATATCTTTCTTTGAATTGCTTATTAAAAATGGTAGCCTACATATTACAGTTGTGTCACTATACTTGTATGTGTGATTACATACTTACGTCCTTTATGTTTCCTTATCGTACGTGCAGGTTAGAGATTCCACAATCCCAGAAAATCTAGGTCACGGAATTCCGGGATTAGAGTAGAATAGTAACTATGCTATGAAAAAGCACATGTGTTTGCCGGGATATGGGAATAACAGAGAGTCGGAATGGGAAAAAATCGGTTTGCTTGCAATACATCACAATTGACAAGTCAATTTAAGGTTTTTTCCGCTTTATGCACAAATTGATAACGGCAACGTTGAAGGTAACAGGGAACAGTTGCGAATCCCGACTTTCCCGGGATTCGGGATTACAAACTCCAGTAAAAATATTGCCATACCAACTGTAGCTACAAGTAAAATGGCAAGATGATCAAAGTCACAACTATTTTCTGAATGCATTGAACTAGCACATTGAGATTCCAAAATCCCAATCTAGGGATTGCGCGACTGAAGAATATTTTATATGGCTTTTTACAGTAAACTAAGCTTGTGCTGTGAATAACAGTAATAGGAAGAAGACCGTTCCAGGCCAAGACAAATTCAGAAAAATTGGTATTTTTAAAAACGACATAAATTCATGAATTTGAACCCTTTTTCAGGTTTTTAAGACCTAAATTCATAAATTTAGACCATTTAAAAAGTACCATTTTTTGAAAAATTGGTATTTTTAAAAACGACTAAATTCATGAATTTTGGTCATTTTTTCAGGTTATGAAGACCTAAATTCGTAAATTTAGGCATTTTTAAAAATACCCAATTTTTCAAATTTTTCAAAATCTCAAATTTGAGATTATGATTATTTTTTCTCTTGCTCAAATCATGACCGGTCCAGGACACGGTAAAATCAGAAAAGTCAAGAATCTTAAATTTGTGATTAAGATCATTTTTTCTCTCTTGCTCAAATCATGACCGGTCCAGGACACTGTAAAATCATGAAAGTCAAGAATCTCAAATTTGTGATTAGGATCATTTTTTCTCTCTTGCTCAAATCATGACCGGTCCAGGACACTGTAAAATCAGAAAAGTCAAGAATCTCAAATTTGTGATTATGACATTTTACACCCCCTTAAAATCATGACCGTTCAAGCACGCCGAAAATCAAAAAAATTGGTATTTTTAAAAACGTCTAAATTCATGAATTTTATCCATTTTTCAGGTTTTTAAAATATGAGTTAACTAAAATTATGTGTCTAAAAATATTTCTTTAAAAATGGAAGAAACAAAAGTGGAAGGAACTTCGAGAATATATCCTTCGTTATCTCAATTAAAAACAAGTGAAATGGATCTCAATTATTATTAAGATTAGAGCATTGTGATAAATTAAGGAGACGCAATTATTACTTAGACATTCTTCGTTATTGTATTCTCAACATTATTTAAAGTACTAATTGTGTGAACTAGAAGATCATTGTAACTCATAAACTCAAAATTATTCGATGAACCCGTACACTGGCTGATAATTGAAGAGAGACAGAGATTGAAGAGAGAGAGAGATTGAAGAGAGAGAGATATTTATTGTTCTAGCAACGGAAAACATCTAACATCTTTCCCCTAAAATTATCGTGGAATCTCTTGTCATTTCAATTTACGCATCGGTAAACTTTTGACATTTCAATTTACGCGTCGGTAAACTTTTGACATTTCAATTTACCCCTACGTAAATTATTTTCAGAATCAGTTTTCAAAATCTGTTTTTCAAATTCAGTTTTAGAAATCCATTTGCAAAATTCATTTAACGTTTTCCAAACACATACGGGTAGCAAAGTACTTCCCATTGTGAAGTCATGAATAGTTTAAGCACATAAGAGTGCAGTGACAATTAACCAATTCTTATTGTGTATTCAGAACGCATAAACACCGATATGCGGGATGGTTGTTATAGCAATTTTAAACAATCATTTTAACGATGAAACATATTAACAAATGAAGTTTATGAAGAAAATGGAAATATGTAAAACAATGTAGATTAAAATAATTATAATATAATCATTTCAAAATCGAATAAGTAGTAAGGAAAGTCATCATTATGAGACAGTTTTAAATCAATACCTCCCCCTTCTGACTTCTAGTGGTCCCTATAAGAAATTTTTTTTATTATAAAATGTCTAGCATTACCGAGTTCTTAAAATTATATGGAACGCAAACGACTGCGAATTTCGATTTAAATAGAATTTCAGAAGATTGTATTCAAAATATTTATTCAAAATATTTCTTTAAAAATGGATGAAACAAAAGTGGAAGAAACCTCAACGGGGAAGAAAATGGAAGAAACCGCAAGAATATATCCTTCGTTATCATATAAACGTAGTTCTACTTTAATGGACATTGAAAAAATGAACAAAAAAAAACACAAAGATAGAGTTAGGTATATGAAAGATAAGGAATCTCAATTATTATTAAGATTAGAGCATTTTAGAAATTTAAGAAAGAGATGGACTAAAGTTAAGAATGTAACACAAGGAATTGGAATTTTTTTAACAATAAGTTTAGGTGCTTTAACAATTGTTATATCTTCAGGTGTTTTAGTAATTCCAGTAGTTGCTACAGCTTTAACCGGTACGGGTGTTTTTGCAACTTCACTTGTTACAATGTTAGATAAATCTTTAATAACTAAGAAACGAAAATCATTAAAAACTAAGCATTTACATATTAAAGAAGTCTATGACAAATTGCATTACTACTTTCAAAGAGTATGTGATGATAATGTTATTACGTTAGATGAGATTGAAAAATTTGATCAAATAGCTAATGAAGTAAATCAAATATCATTTCAATTACAGTCAGAAAAAGTTGATGATAAGAATAAACAGGATGGCAAAATTTCTAGTGATGGTAAAATTTCTAATGAAGAAAATGATAAAGTTTTTTTAGAAGAGCTAAAAACTTTAAGCGAAAATTTAAACAAAACTTTATTAAACAAAACTTAAAACGAGAAAACTTTAAACGAAACGATGTCAAACAACAAAGCAATAAAAAAATAATTTGTTCAGTAAAATGTTTTTGTTGTATTTCAATGTTACCACAAAATTCAAATATTATATTTTAAAAAATGGATAAAATTAAAGCTGATATTCAAAAAAATATATAAAAATATAATATATAAAAATGGATAAAATTAGAGCTGATAATTTTAAAAGAATAAAACAAATAGAAGAGTTAATAAAACAAAGAAATATTATGAAAGAAAATCATCTTCAACATAGAATGATAAAAGCTGGTATTCAATCTGATATGTTTGAAAAAATGCAGCAAACCGAGCAAGTAAAAACTGATTTTGAAAAAACTATGGAACCATTTAAAACTCTTGAAAAAGAACTTACAAATAATGATAAACAAATTGATATAACAGATCCAGCTCACAAAACTATATTAGATGACTATGGATTACTAGAATCAAACATTAATAAGAAATTACCAAAATCTATGCAATTTGAACATTCTATTTCATTTATAGATGGAAAAACAATACCTAGATTTTATCTC
This sequence comes from Prostheceraeus crozeri, assembly GCA_907163375.1. Lineage (NCBI taxonomy): Eukaryota > Metazoa > Platyhelminthes > Polycladida > Euryleptidae > Prostheceraeus > Prostheceraeus crozeri. The sequence continues at coordinate 54,568 of CAJQUW010008355.1, forward strand.
GGACAAAAAGAAATATTTCCGCAACCTTTTCGAGGTTTAATTTTTTCACCAGATAAATCTCCTTTTAGTTTAGATAGAAATTTTGTTGATCTTTTAAGAGGCACAGATTTGAAAAATTATGCTGTAGGAGATCTCATAAAATATAAAGCTATGTTAGATAGAGTTGGCGCAGCAAAATCTCTTAGACGTTATAAACAATTAGAAAATTTATTATCAATGGAAGTTAAAGTAGGGAAAGGTTTTAAAACAGAAACAACTGTATTTTTACCAGATGATCCATAAGAATTACTAAATAGATTAAATATTTTAATATCGGCAATAAAAGAAGGACATAATTCTAGTTTCAATGAAATTCATGCTATATTGAAAAGACTGCTAGAAAAGAAGATTCTAAATGAAGAGGATTATAAAAGTATAGCTGAAATATGTTGTTGTTTTTAAGGGCTTCGCCCGTAGCTGAAATATGTTGTTGTTTTTAATTTTTTATAAAAAAAATATTTATTCAAAATTTTAACTAAAAAATGTCTTCGAGAGAATTATCATCAGTAGATTTTGACAAAATTAATAATCATTTAGAAAATTTAACAGAGATTTTGGGTTCATCAAAATTTAGTACGACGTTAAAAATTATAACAACTACTTCATCACACACTTGTAATTTAGAACCCATTCTACATTTGGAACAAAATAAAAATTATCAAATTGCATTGACATGTTTCTCCACATTTAACACTATTCAAAACGTTATGAAAGATGTGAATGACCAATTTAGATATTCTACTGATAAAGGCAAAACGTGGAAAATACTAACTTTTCTTCCTGGTTCTTACGAAGTTGAATCAATATCAAATGAAATTAAGAGATATTTAGGTATACCATTTAAAGATAAGAAACAATTACATTTTGCAGTTGAACCGTTAGTTAATAAGTTTTCTCTTACTTTAGACGAAAATCATCAAGTTGATTTTAATCATGATAGATCATTGTCAAAGCTATTAGGATTTAATAAACAAACTTATAGTCAAGGTTATCATTTAGGTGAGAAGATTCCAAAAATAACTGAAATAAATTCAATTGTTGTACATTGTGACATTATTGAAGGAAGATATATAAATGGTAAATTGTCAAATTTTATATTCAGTTTTCCAGCTTTTACTGTACCCATTGGTTATAGACTAAATGTAATTCCACAAACATTAAAATATTTCCCTATTACAAGAAACACTATTAACAACATTAACATTAGAACCACTGATGAGAAAGGACAAGAAATAAATTTTGGAGGTGAAGAAATTATGATAGATCTTTTGGTTAGAGAAGTTTGATTTTCTTCTTCTTCTTAAAAAAAATTTCTTCTTCTTAAAAAATAAAAATAAATTTTCTTCTTAAAAAATAAAAATAATTTTTTTTTCTTCTTTAAAAATAAAAAAATAAAAAAAAATTATTAAAAATGAGCGAAGAGCTTCTATTAGATAAAGAAACTTAAATTTAATCATCATCCAAATTTATCTAACAGAGTTTTATCGGTTATTTGTGGAAGATCAGGATGTGGAAAAACAAATTTATTATTTAAAATTTTAACGACTCCAAATTTTTTGGATTATAACAATCTTATAATTTATACAACAACAGCAGAACAACCCGTCTATCAATTTTTAAAATTTGGATTTGAAAATAATCTTAAAAAAACAGCAATTGCTTCATTATTCAAAGAATATGAAAAATCTGAATATGAAGAAGAAATAAGTTCGTGGTGTGAAGAAGCAGCAAAAAATAATCAGTTAGTAGAATCCAATAAAAATAAGCATATAAAGATACAATTAATAAATGATAGTGGTAATATGCAAGATCCCAGTAAACTAGATAAAAGAATGAAACATTGTGTAATTTTTGATGACTGTGTTAATGATAGAAATCAGTCAGTTTAGAGAAATTATTTCACAAGAGGTAGACATAATAACTGTAGTGTTTTTTATTTAACACAAAGTATGTATTCATTAGACGGAAGTGTTATTAGAAAGAATGCAAATATATTTATACTATTTGAAATAAATGCAAGAAACTTAAGTGATTTGTTAAGAGATTTATGCGTAAGAAATAAAGATGAATTTAAACAATCGTGTAACAATGCTTGGTCAAAAGATTACGGCTTCATTACAATTAATATTGATAAAAAATTCATGATAGAGTTATAGAACATTTGTTTACCGAGTGATAAAAAATATACAAATATAGTGTTATAATATTTTATTTTTTTTTAATATATATATCAAATTTGTCTATCGTAGAAATTAGAAAATTAAAAAGGTAAAGTAGTTATTCCATCAGGTAAAATTTTTCTTTTATCATCAAATGGATCTAATGCTAATTTATGTTCTTCTTTTAAATACATTTTATGTTTCTTTGAATAAAGTCTATAATTACATGCTGTTTTTATTTCATTATTAAATAATACATTTTTATAATCTTGAAATGTTATTTGATTAGCCACTGATGCCTTTGAAATTCCTTTTAATGTTTTATGTGTTTTAATATTATTAGTTGTATTATAACAATAACATTTAGATTTTAAAAATATAGCTTCTGTTATGAAATCTTCATTTCCTTCTAGTTCATCTTTTACTTTACATAAATCAGAAGGATGAATGATATCTTTTATTTTATTAATTTCTTCATCAAGTGAAGAATTATACGGTATTGTTAATTCTAAGAAAACAGAATCGGTATCTGTAAAGTGTAATTTATAGTTTTTGCCATGAGCAGGTGCTAAATAATCATATATAAATTTATACATAAATAGTTTAGCTAATTCTAATATAGTGAATCCTATAAAATTAAACTTATCATGCTTTACGCTGATTCGACGTAAATGTACAGCACATAGATTATCACTAAATCTAGTAGTTCTTTTATATGTAGGTTTCCTTGTTAAATTTTGAAACCTATCTCTACCATAAACTATTTCAATATTTTGTCTATTACGCACATTTTCTAAAGTCTTACCATAAAATGCATTATTCATTAATTTGAAGAACACGTTTCCAAAATCATCTTTATTTCTTTTAGGTATTTTATGTTTTTCAATATTGAACTCTATATAATTTTTTAACCACCTAGATTTTCTATACTCTAGTTTTCTATGTATTTTAGTAAGAATCATTCCATGTTCTAAATACCAATCTAGCATTCTTCCTTCAACGACGTACTTTCCTTTATTACCTTGTGTTAACATAAGTTTTTCTGTTGGTCTGTATTTCTTAGGAATTATGGACTTTTGATAATCTGAAAAATCTTCTATATTGGGAATTTTGTTTTCTGGACAGAAAGGATAATATTTTGTTGCGCCTTTTATATAATCAGGATATGCTAAATCAACTTCATATATATAACCAAAATTATAATTTCCATCATGTGTTTTTTGATAATCAAGAATATTACACCATGTCATTTCACCTGTTGGTAATTCTTGTATCATGCAAGAAGAATATAAGCTATTAAAATCATAATATAACAAATAGTTTTCTCTCATGAATTCATCAACTGCTGCATGACTATCTTCATTTGATATAAGTCCTTCTATATTTTGATTAAACAATTTTATAAACTGATCGCTTTCTTCTGAAGATAAAGGTTTCATTATTCCATAATCATCAGGATTTACTTTTTTATTATAACACTTAACATATCTATTACCTAAAACTGATGAAACTCCACCTCTAATCCCAGATTCAAAAAATAATAATTTATCATATGTATTTTCTTTATAATGTTTAAGTTTAATATTTGCATGCTTTAATCCTGCTAACCATGTTAAACCTGGTGCAGAATAACAATAACATGGATCTATTCCGTAATATTCTAAACACATGTCACGAAAGTTTTCAAAAAGATCAGTAAGGATTAATACATCTATCTGTAGATATTTCATTGTATAATCATACATTGTTTTACAATTTAACTCTCTCCAATTTTTTTCAGCTTCTGCATAGTCTTCTTCAGATAATTGTGATTGTTTTAATGTTGATTTAATTTTGCCACGTGAAGTAAGTTTTTGTTCTTTCATTATTTCATTTATTCTATTTATATCTCCAGTTATATATTCATACGGAAATATGCCTTTTAAAGGTTTTAAATTATATTTATTTAATATTTTACATTGTTCAGGTTTCAAAGTTTTTCCCATAACATCTAATGAATAAGGAGTAAAAAATCTAAATGCATCTAAAATTCTAATACAACCTAATTGCATTGAAAAATATTCTTTTTCTTGTTTACATAGTACATTTATTTGTTGTTGTTGTAATTTTTCAGATGAAAATAAATCTTTCATTACTAGATGGAAATCATATTTAGAACCATTGTAGAAATATAGAGGAACAAAGTTATATTTAAATTTATTAGCATTAAGATTACAAGAATTATGTGCTGCACCTCTATATAATCCATTTAGATGATCATGATCTTTTACTTTATCAAGATATCTACCTCTGCCAGTTTTATAATTATTTGTAAATTCTTTTCCACCATAAAAACATTTTGTTTCATTAACAAAATTAATTTTTTCTTCATCCGTTAATGGAAGCATTGGTATATTTGTTTCAAGCAATTGTGAAAAACGTCCTTGTAATTCTTCTACTTTGTTTGTAAACATTTCTGAACTATCTTCACCATAGTATTGATAATATTCTGATTTCAATAATTCAGGATAATTTGAATGAATGTACATTCCCCAACATAATGGTTTTTGTTCAAATAAATATTTTTCTTTACTTTGTTCAGATGCACTTTTTTCAGGTGCACTTTTTTCATATTTACCATTATCAGAATTTTGTGTTATGTTAACATTATATGCTTCGAAATCACAATAAATAGTAAAGAGTACTTTATTTTTGAAATACCATTTATTGTATTCTAAATAATCATCTTTAGGAAAAGTATTTTCAACTGCTTCGTTTTGTTGGCAATTCTCCAAATGTCTATTCATTTCTTCTTTAGTTCTAAAGCTCGTCATATATAGGAGACAGGGAAAATTAGCATTATCTGAAGTTTTTGTAAATATAGAAACATCTTTACACAATGTAAAATGACCCTGATAATATAATATATTCGCTTGTGCTGATTGTTTTGTTTGTTTTAATTTTTCAAATTTATCTTGATATATTTCATGTGTTAAATCGATATATCTTTGTAATTCTTTTTCAGACTGTTGATAATTTTGATTTAATATTTGTAGCTGATAATTATATTCTTTATCATATTGTTCTTTATATTGTTGTTGACATTTTTTTAAACATTCATTTGTTTTTTGATTGGTTTCATTTTCTTCATTTTCTTCATTATTTAATTCTTTATTGTCTTCATTTAATTTTTGAATTGTTTTTATCTTATTTTGATATTTATGGTGATATTCTTGTAGTAACATTTTTAATTGTTGTTGATAATCTGTTTTACATTTTTGCAAACTTTTATTTAAATTTTCTAAGTTTTGTTGATATTCTAAAGATAAAGATAAATAATCGTAATCATAATCATAATTATAATTACGTCCTTTATAATTATTGTGATTAATCATTATTGGTGATAGTGTTTTAACAATTTCAAATTTTTCAGTACATATTATTTTTCCTTGGTAAAAAATATTATGACGCATGTAATTTCCTCTTTTATTGTATACTATTTCTGATTGACATAAATTTTCATTATTCAAATATAATTTTTTTGAATCTGAGTAAAGTGGAGTAATATTACCAATAGAAACATAATTCACATTTAATTCAAAAACATTTAGTTCTATTAAATTTTTATTCTTTTTATGAAACTTTATTAACCTATTATAATCATATGGAAATTCATCTAAACTATCAGAAAGATCAAACTCATTTATATATTCTTTTTTGTCATAATGACTTAGTCTTTCTTTGTGATATTCTGCAGGATGTAAATGTGCTATAATACTCCACAGAAAACAATAATCATCTTCATTTTTTATGTTGATTATTTGTGGTGAACTGAAAGGTAAAGGAACATAACTACCACCAGTATTATTTTTATATTTATCAATTACTATTTTCTTAGATAGTATTTTAACAAATCTCCAACCAGATTCACGTAACTGGGCTTCAATTATACAATTTTCTAATGTATTTATCATCGATTCAAATATGGGTTGTATATCATTTACATTATGAATTTCTTGCGAATTTGTAAAGTGTCCTTGTATTATTTCTTCAGGAATTCCATCAGGCCCATTTTTTGTATAAAGTACTTCTACATTCATATAACATTTGAACGATTTTCTAAATATTTTGAAAAAGTTTGTTAATACATTATAAAAAGTTTCATCGGTTTCATTATGTTCAACAGATTCATTAAATAAATATTTTATATCTGTTACTGGCGAAACCCTAGAACCTTCGGTTCGTTCCGCTTCATCGGTTTTTTTAGTTTCATCAAATTCATCTATTTCGTTAAATTCATCAGTATCGCTAAATAAATATCTTCCATCTGGTACATGTTCATCTTCACTATTAAAAACTTTTTTATATTCCGAATGTGAATAATCATCAAATATTTTTTTAACTTTTATATCAGTAGGTAATGTTTCTAGATAGTTTTTATAATTATTTAATTTTAATATATTTCCTTCATCAACTCGATCTACATTTTGTAAATGCAATTTACTTTGTAAATGAGATTGATAACTTCTTTTTGTTTGCAACTTTTTTTACATAAGTTACAATAAAACTTGGTATTTTCCATTTTTTTATTTTTGAAAGAAAAAATTTGTGTTTTAATTTTAGATATAAACATTCTAATATCAAGGTCTTGACAGTTATTTTATATTATTATATATTTCACGTTCTTTAGTTATTTTATTTTCTTTGTCACATTAAGTTTTCATATTAACTTTTATCATATTAAGTTTTATCATATTAAGTTTTATCATATAACGTTTTATCAAAAGATAATTTAAATTTATTTTCACTAACTATTGATTCTTCATCATCATCATCATAAATTGATTCTTCAACATCGTAAATTACATTTTTTGGTATAGGATGCCATTCCCTGATAGGAATATCTAATTTCAAATTATATTTATTATTTGATAATAATATAATAGAGAAAAATATTGGTCTTTGATCTCTTTTGGAAAATTTAATAACACCACCATAATCTGAATCATTTTTAGTTTTTATTAAAGATGATAAAATTTTAAATTGATTAGATGTAAATCCTAATTTAAATTTTGTAGACCCGACACATAGTTGTCTAACAGTATCTTCAACTATTCCATCATTATTATTTTCAATTGTAAGAAAATGAAATTTAGATAAATTTTGATTATATGTAGTATTAATATGATGTTGAGATATAAATTTTTCTTCACTTAAATTTTTATAATTACTAATATTTTTATAATCTTTGTTACCATTCACACCTTTTTCAGATGTTTCAGAATCATCATCTATATTATCATCATCATTATTATCATCATCATTATTATTATAAGATTCTTTAAAATTATTATTATAAGATTCTTTAAAATTTTTATGATTATGATTATGGTCATTGTTAATAAGGTGTTGTCCACATATAAATTTTCTCTTGTTGAGCTAAACCATTTATGAAAGATTTTAACATACTGATATTTAAATTTGAATATAATCCTATATAAGTATCATCATCATATCTTTGTGGCATTTCTGATGTTTTTTTTTATAAATTGTATCTCTATAATAAACTTGACATAATAATTCTTCATTATGATTTTTACTCTCGATATGAATATTATATTGATTAAACTAATCAACAAATAATCTAATTTTTTCCTTTGAAAACGATTTTAATTTTTTAACTAATTCTCTAATATTGATATAATTGATAATTTTAGTTTCTATCCAATCAGTATTACTAATTGGTAACACTGCTCTAATAAATCCATAAACATTATTATGACCTATTATAACCATATTTTCTTTATTCAGTTCCACATAAGCCACATCATTATATTTGCTTACAATATCCATAAATTTTATAAATGGATCCCCCGGGAAAATACAATAGTTAGTTTCCATAGAAGGTAAACCTTTAGTCTGTTCTCTAAATATTTCGGCTTGTAATTCAAATAAAAGATTTACATCTATACATGGATTATTATTATCAAAACATTTATTTTCAAATCCCGATGATCTCGTCGAATAAGAAGAACAGGATGATACGGGTGAATATAATTTTTATAAATTTGCTTTTTCCATTTTTTTATTTTCATGAGAAAAAAGTTTATTTTTTTTCTCATTATATAAAAAAATTACTTTTTATTGTTAAAAAATGATGTTGCCAAATGTTGGTGGAGGTGCATATATCCCGAATAATCGTGAATTAGAAATAGAAATAGAAAATTATATCATGAAAACTGGAGACGTTTTATCTGGTCCATTGCATCTTTCTATTCTTCCGCAACAAAATACAGAGTTAACAAAAAAACAATATGTTGATACACAAATCAATGACTTAAAAGAAAAATATATAAACGATGTTTTGGTTCCACTGATGAATGAATTAAAGTTACTTAAACTTAATGACAAATCATTAAACGAAAAATTATTAAAACTTGATAAAAAGGATAGAGAGCTAGAAGCAGATATAGCAAAACTTTTTAAAAAGACTTCAGAACAATCAAAAATTTTAATATTACTTTATATAAAGTTAAAATCTGAAGTCATTAGAAATAAACATCAGATAAAATTATTGAAAGAACAATTAGAATATGAAATAGAAAAACTTCTTAAAAAATATTTAAGAGTTTAAATAAGTTACAAACTACATTACAAAAAAGTGTTGATGAATTAAGTTCTAAAATTACTCAACAAATGAAAAAGATGAATAGAATAATAAATGAAGTAAACTCACTTAATGAAAAAGTTGATAAAATAAAAACTCTTAAAATCAATTTAGAAAATGAATTAAAGAAAAATTTACAAGAAAACTCTAAAGAAAATAAAGAACAGTTAGATTCTGTTAAAAGACAATTAGATGTTCTTAAATTTCAATTGAATGCTCTTAAAACGGCGTTGAAGATTAATCAGCAGAAAATGCAAGTTAATAGAAAAGAAATTCAAGTACATCACACGCTGCTTGACGCAATAGATAACGTGCAACGGAAAATTAATAGAGTTATCACGAAGTTGTTGTCCATTCACAAACGTAAATCTTGATGACGCACGTAAATCTTAACGTAAATATTTTTTCTCAAAAGTCAAATTTAATCCTAAAAAATGCCTATAATTTATAAACACAATCTTAGACATTTTGCTTCAAATAAAAAAATTGCTCATGAACCATCTATGAAATCTGTTTACCATTATGACAGTGTGGAAACAATTCAAAAAGAAGGGGCTGGCATCTTTTCTGGCATAGGAAGTATCGTTTACTTGATAAAAAATAATAAAGATTTGATTACATCTGCTGCTAAAGGAGCAGCTGCTATAGGTGGTACAGCTAGTGCAATATCAAATGCTGTTAAGTCACAAAACGAATTAAAACAACTAGAAGCTATTCGTAAATTTAGGAATGATGCTAAAGAACTACAAAAAGATAAAAAGCTTTCAGAGGAAACGAAAAACAAAATTGCTAACATGGTACCTGATAGTAAACAGAGAAGAAATCAGGCGTAGCCATAGAACGTTCAATTGAAGAAATAAGAGGTAATGGTCAAGCAAAATTCTAAAATTATATTTTAGTCAAATTTTTTAGTAAAATTTTTTAGTAAAACTTTTTAGTAAAATTTTTTTAGTAAAATTTGTCTGTGTATTAGAAAAACAAAAAGTCAAATTATTTTTTATAAAAATGTCTTCTCTTATCGAAAATAAATTTAGATGAGACGATCCTCCGTTCGTCATTTACAATAAAAAAAAATAATGACTATATAAGAATTGCTATGAATCCCGGATCTTCCAGTAGAGTAAATACTGGAGGAGATTTAATCTTTGAAGTTGATAATCAGCAAAGTTATTTATATTTACCTGATTCTTTTTTACACTGTGAATATTCTTTATATAGTGATGCCAATTTTACAACACCGTTACCAGATACCGATAATATTGCACTATAGAATCATTTTTTTCCAAGATTATTTACACAAATGCGTTAGTAGTATATAGTGTGACATCCGGCGCGACGCTTAGCTTCGCTTTGCTTCGCTTGGCTTGCGCCAGATGTCACACTTTTGCGAGTTTTTTCAAAATTTTCAAAAAATAAAAATTTCAAAAATTTAGGTAGATTTCAAATTTCACGTGGCCGAAGGCCGAAGGGCGAAAATTTAGGTGGTGACAAATTTTCAAAAAAATCAAAATTTCAAAAATTTAGGCGGTCTCAAAATATCACGTAATCGAAAATTTAGGTGGTCTCAAAATATCACGTGGACGAAAATTTAGGCGGTCTTAAAATATCACGTAATCTAAAAGTATCACGTAGCCGAAGGTCGAAAATGTAGGCAGATGAAAATTTCGGTAGCACAAAAAATATCACGTTGTCCTAATATACCAGATGATTGTATTCAAAATATTTCTTTAAAAAATGGAAACCTCAACAGGGGAAGCCTCAGAAATGGAAGGAATAAAAGTGGAAGAAAGCGCAAGAATATATCCTTCGTTATCATATGAACGTAGTTCTACTTTAATGGACATGAAATGATTAACATTGAAAAAAGGAACAAATAAAAACACAAAAATAGAGTTAGGTATATGAAAGACAAGGAATCTCAATTATTATTAAGATTAGAGCATTATAAAAAATTAAGAAAGAGATGGACTAAAGTTAAGAATGTAACACAAGGAATTGGAATTTTTTTAACAATTAGTTTAGGTGCTTTAACAATTGTTATATCTTCAGGTGTTTTAGTAATTCCAGTAGTTGCTACAGCTTTAACAGGTACGGGTGTTTTTGCAACTTCACTTGTTACAATGTTAGATAAATCTTTAATAACTAAGAAACGAAAAGCATTAAAATCTAAGCATTTACATATTAAAGAAGTCTATGACAAATTGCATTACTACTTTCAAAGAGTATGTGATGATAATGTTATTACGTTAGATGAGATTGAAAAATTTGATCAAATAGCTTATGAAGTAAATCAAATATCATTTCAATTACAGTCAGAAAAAGTTGATGATAAGAATAAACAGGATGGCAAAATTTCTAGTGATGGTAAAACTTTTAGTGATGGTAAAATTTCTAGTGAAGAAACTGATAAAATTTTTTTAGAAGAGCTAAAAACTTTAAGCGAAAATTTAAGCAAAACTTTATTAAAAAAAACTTTATTAAACAAAACTTAAAACGAGAAAACTTTAAACGAAACGATGTCAGACAACAACGCAATAAAAAAATAATTTGTTCAGCAAAATGTTTTTGTTGTATTCCAATGTTACCACAAAATTCAAATATTATATTTTAAAAATGGATAAAATTAAAGCTGATAATCAAAAAAGAATTAAACAATTAGACGAGTTAATAAAACAAAGAAATATTATGAAAGAAAATCATCTTCAACATAGAATGATAAAAGCTGGTATTCAATCTGATATGTTTGAAAAAATGCAGCAAACCGAGCAAGTAAAAACTGATTTTGAAAAAACTATGGAACCATTTAAAACTCTTGAAAAAGAACTTACAAATAATGATAAACAAATTAATATAACAGATCCAGCTCACAAAACTATATTAGATGACTATGGATTACTAGAATCAAACATTAATAAGAAATTACTAAAATCTATGCAATTTGAACATTCTATTTCATTTATAGATGGAAAAACAATACCTAGATTTTATCTCGGACAAAAAGAAATATTTCCACAACCTTTTCGAGGTTTAATTTTTTCACCAGATAAATCTCCTTTTAGTTTAGATAGAAATTTTGTTGATCTTTTAAGAGGAGCAGATTTCAAACATTTTGCTGTAGAAGATCTCATAAAATATAAAGCTATGTTAGATAGAGTTGGTGCAGCAAAATCTCTTAGACGTTATAAACAATTAGAAAATTTATTATCAACGGGAGTTAAAGTGGGAAAAGGTTTTAAAACTGAAACAACTGTATTTTTACCAGATGATCCACAAGAGTTACTAAATAGATTAAATATTTTAATATCTGCAATAAAAGAAGGACATAATTTTAGTTTCAATGAAATTCATGCTATATTGAAAAGGCTGTTAGAAAAGAAGATTCTAAATGAAGAGGATTATAAAAGTATAACGGGACATCTGAGATGTCTTCCAGGGCTTCGCCCGTAGCTGAAATATGTTGTTGTTTTTAATTTTTTATAAAAAAAATATTTGATAAAAGATATTTATTCAAAATTTTAACTAAAAAATGTGTTCAGCAGATTTAGACAAAATTAATTATCATTTAGAAAATTTAACAGAGATTTTGGGTTCATCAAAATTTAGTACGACGTTAAAAATTATAACAACTACTTCATCACACGCTTGTAATTTAGAACCCATTCTACATTTGGAACAAAATAAAAATTATCAAATTGCATTGACTAGTTTCTCCACATTTAACACTATTCAAAACGTTATCAAAGATGTGAATGATCAATTTAGATATTCTACTGATAAAGGCAAAACGTGGAAAATACTAACTTTTCTTCCTGGTTCTTACGAAGTTGAATCAATATCAAATGAAATTAAGAGATATTTAGGTATACCATTTAAAGATAAGAAACAATTACATTTTGCAGTTGAACCGGCAGTTAATAAATTTTCTCTTACTTTAGACGAAAATCATCAAGTTGATTTTAATCATGATAGATCATTGTCAAAGCTATTAGGATTTAATAAACAAACTTATAGTCAAGGTTATCATTTAGGTGAGAAGATTCCAAAAATAACTGAAATAAATTCAATTGTTGTACATTGTGACATTATTGAAGGAAGATATATAAATGGTAAATTGTCAAATTTGATATTCAGTTTTCCAGCTTTTACTGTACCCATTGGTTATAGACTAAATGTAATTCCACAAAAATTAATATATTTCCCTATTACAAGAAACACTATTAACAACATTAACATTGGAATCACTGATGAGAAAGGACAAGAAATAAATTTTGGAGGTGAAGAGATTATGATAGATCTTTTGGTTCGGGAGGTATAAACTCCCACGCGAAGCTAGAGAAGTTTAATTTTCCTCTTCTTCTTTTAAAATAAAAATAATTTTTTTTATTAAAAAATGAGTGAACTACCCCCATTAAATAAAAAAACTCAAATTTAATCATCATCCAAATTTATCTAATAAAGTTTTGTCAGTTATTTGTGGAAGATCAGGATGTGGAAAAACGTATCTATTATTTAAAATTTTAACGACTCCAAATTTTTTGGATTATAACAATCTTATAATTTATGCAACAACAGCAGAACAACCCGTCTATCAATTTTTAAAATATGGATTTGAAAATAATCTTAAAAAACAGCAATTGCTTCATTATTCAAAGAATATGAAAATTCTGAATATGAAGAAGAAATAAGTTCGTGGTGTGAAGAAGCAGCAAAAAATAATCAGTTAGTAGAATCTAATAAAAATAAGCATATAAAGATACAATTAATAGATGATGGTGGTAATATGCAAGATCCTAGTAAACTAGATAAAAGAATGAAACATTGTGTAATTTTTGATGATTGTGTTAATGATAGAAATCAGTCAGTTCAGAGAAATTATTTCACAAGAGGTAGACATAATAACTGTAGTGTTTTTTATTTAACACAAAGTATGTATTCATTAGACGGAAGTGTTATTAGAAAGAATGCAAATATATTTATACTATTTGAAATAAATGCAAGAAACTTAAGTGATTTGTAAAGAGATTTATGTGTAAGAAATAAAGATGAATTCAAACAATCGTGTAACAATGCTTGGTCAAAAGATTATGGCTTCATTACAATTAATATTGATAAAAAAATTAATGATAGAGTTATAGAAGATTTGTTCTCTGACTAGCCTTCAGCTCGAGGGGCTTTGCCCCGACTGAAAGTCGATAGAAAATATTTTCTCGCAGTGATCGAACGGAGTGATCGAACGGAGTGACCGAACGGAGTGATCGAACGGAGTGATCGAACGGAATGACCGAATAATTTTTTCTTATAAATTTTTTGTTAATAAAAATAAAAAAATATATGTTGAATGCTTACAAGATAGAGCATGTACCAGTTTTAAAAGATTATCGTCATCCTACAAATCCTGTAAATTCGAAGAAATATGTTAGATTTTATTATCATCATAAATACGTAGCGCTCGTTACAGATTATAAAACAAAACATGATATTAAACCGTGTGTTAAAACAAAAGACTTTCCACTTTGTTTAAGAAATTTCCCAGTATTTTTGGCGTATAATAATTTATGGTGGTTAGTTAAGAAAGAACATTTAACAACACATGAATTAGAAACATTACATCAATTACATATTCCTGTGTATATGTAAAAACGGAACCGAGGTTCTATATAAAAATTCATTTTTTCTTTTAAAAATATGAATCGTGAAATGTCTCTCGGACAAACGTCTAGGATTGATGAATTAATCAAGAGACAAACTGCTGAGTTTGATGCGCAAATTAAACATAGTAGACGTAGTAAACGTATTAAAAAACATAAACGTACTAGGCGTAGTATTAGACGTAATACTAAAAAACAGAAAAGTGAAACAAAGGAAATATTAGAAACTACTATTACTGATATCTTTTTTTTGATGATAGAATTAAGGATGAACTTGGTGATGATTTATGTAATTTATTTAATCCAAATGAAATTAAATATAAAAATGTATCTTTTATTAATGTAGTAAATGATATGCGGAAACTTTTAGCAAATGGTAAAATTATTAATTTACTTGGAAAAGTTGTTAAAGATGAGGAAAATATAATTCAAAATTTTTACGTAACCTTCTATAATAAAAATTCATTTGAAATATGGTTTTCGAATCTGGATGAGAAATCCGATGCTAACGAATGGATTTTTACACGTAATATTAAATATGAAGATTTTGGAATGAAGTTAGTACAAAGATCGCATAGAGGGGCAGGGATTAATATGAAATATAGAATCAAAGAATATTTCGGTGAATATTGTTATATTCCTTCTGTAGATTTTTGTTTTATTAAATGTTATAATGTTTTACGAGGTTTTAATGAAAAACAAGGAGAAATGATGAAAGAAATGTTTAATAATTTTTTATATAAAGAGAAAGCCACATCTAGAACAGGAGTAATGTCAAACTGCAAATTTTCTCAATTCAATAAATATTTTGGAGAATGTGTTCAATATTATAGTCCTGCCAATCGTCATTTAAATCCTAGAGGAGTTGAAACGTTTCATAATTATGTTTATTACAATTATTTTCACGAAGGTTCAACAATTGGTCACTATTGTTTAATTAATAAATCTCATAAATTAAAAGCTATTAGAGAAATTGAAAATAATTTCAAACCCATATATAAAACAGTTACTGATGAAAATCTAACAACGCGTCCATATAAAATCATAACAAAGAAAAAAATTGACTATAGTTCAACATATATTTGGGATCTGGAAACTTTTCCTGATCCTAACTGTTCAACAGCTCATCCTATTCCTTATGCTGTAGGAGCTATTAATTTTAATAAATTTATATGTTGCTTACCGAAACAAAAATTAGAAACACATTTGGTAAGTGATATGATTAAAATTAAACGATCAAAAGATGAAGATGAAGTTAAAAAACTTAAAAAACAGATTAATGAGTATAATAATTTAACTGAATTAGAATTTAATAAACTTCAAAATTGTGTGAAAATATTTACGAGAACTGAGGATGATGAATGTCCGATCGGGGGAAACCCAGAGGACGCATGTCCGATCCATCAATTTTTTAAAACTCTTGGAAAATTTAATTATTCGAGAGTAACTTTAATAGCTCACAATTCATCAGGTTTTGATTCCTATTTTCCGATAAAAGCTAATTTTAAATTATCTAAACCGCCTCGTAAAACTTCAAGAGGAATATTGACTGCTTCATTTTAAAATCCTTATACAACTGAATGTGTTAGTAGATACATCCAAAAATCTTTTAGATTTAAAAACAATATGAAAAAAGATTCACCTTCAGGTAAATTAGCACTTCAAACTATTATAATGAAATGTAGTTATCAACATGTAAAAACAAGTCTTTCTAAATGGTGTGAGAATTTTAAAATTCCTATGAATGTGTGTAAATTAAATTATGAAATTGGAGACATAACACATGAAAATTATAAAGAAAGAGAAAATGAATGGAGACCATATTTAGTTAACGATATTCTTTCTTTAGCTTTTTGTATCTACAAATATAATAATGTTATGCGAGATTTAGTTGGTGAAGATATAACTACTAATTTGACATCCTCTGCTTTAACATTTAACGGTTGGATGAAAAGCGTACAAAACGACAATATAAATATTCATTCTCATATAGATTTATGGGCTAGAAATTATATTAGAAAATCTGTTAAAGGTGGAAGAGTTTCAGCAAATATAAGAAAATACATATCGCCATTTTGTAGCATCTTGTTACCAATATTAAAACAGTATTTACCTGGTCGCTACGCCGGTGGGGCTTTGTCCCCTGGTCGCTACGCTGGGGGGACTTTGTCCCTTGGAAGTAATTTAATAGATTTAATGAAACAGTATCGAGATTTAGGAGATAAAACTGAAATTTGTAAGAAAATTTCAAATCAACTACTTGAACAAAAACATGAATTTCTAATGGCTTTTGATGCCACATCTTTATATCCATCAGCTATGTATGATGAAAATTCAGAATACCCTAAAGCTGAATCCGCTAGAAAATTTCGTCAAGAAGAAGAACGGGAAATAGTATATAAATTTAATATTCAAAAATTTAGACCTAAAACTGGAATACTTACAGTTGTGTTTCAATATCCCAATGATATGATTTTTCAACCAGTTCCTATAAAAGAAAAAGTTAAAAATCAAAATAATAATTCTCATGTAAAAGTAATCAGGTTTAGAAATGGTATATGTTATGATGTATTAACTTCTGTAGACATACAAGAAATTGTTAGATGTGGGGGAAAAATCTTACATATTACTGATGGTATAATTTATGAAAAAATTATCAAGTTTCACCATTTCGAAATTATATTGAAAAACTTTTTAATTTGAGAAAAAGATATAAAACAGAAGGAAATACTGTAGGCGATGAGTTAATTAAATTATTGATGAATTCACTATATGGCAAAACTGTGCAAAAAGATATAACCACTAAATATCATTTATGGAATGAGAATACATTGAGAAAAAATTTCACTCAAGAAGTAAAAGATTATGAAAAATTAAATGATGAACAATATTTAGCGAAAGTAGAAATGGAAGATGATGAATTTCTTAAAACTAATATTGTAAAAGATGGGAAGACGACCAACGGTCTGAGCAGCTACGCTGCGACGTCGTTCATGCCATCACACTTAGGTTCTTTCATTCTTTCTCACTCTAGAAGAATCATGAATAACTTTATTTTAGAAATTAATGGTTTCAACGAAAAATACATTCATTATACAGATTCAGTAACAGCTGACACGCCTTTAATATTGAGAAAGAATAATTTATTATTTATTTCTAGAATAGATAGTATTGTAAACAACTATAAAATTAATCCGTTTGAAATTAATGGTGATATGAAAGAAATTTCATTTGTTGATAATTTAGAAATTTATACTCATAATGGATGGAGTAAAGTAAAAAAAGTTATTAGACATTACACAAATAAACGTATTTATCGAATAAGAACAAAAATGGGAATAGTAGATGTTACTGAAGATCATTCATTGTTAGATGAAATAGGTAATGAAATAAAGCCACAAGAATTAAGTATAGGAACAAATTTACTACATAATAAATTATTTTTACACGACAATACAATCACATTGAAACAAATTGTAAGTGATATTTATGTTAATGATCCACCTAATTTAAGATGTAAGCAAGCATTTATAGAAGGGTTCTTTTTAGGAGATGGCTCTGCTGGAATCTATAATTATGAATCAGGAGTCAGATACTATTGTGCTTTATATAACCAAGATCTTAACCTCTTAATTAATTTAAAAACATATATTAATGAAGTCTATAACAATGATTGTAAAATATATGATACGATGAGATCATCTAGGGTATACAAACTAATTTTCAAAATCCAAAACAATATGCCACATACTTTAGTGATGTAGAGGTTTTTGGTAATGTCTATGATGATTGTAGTAAGGTAAATCACCAAAGTAAATTATTCTAGTCTCTAACAGCCCGGAGAGAGTTTTTAGAACACCGTCTTGTCTCGCAGTCAGAATCGTTGTGTTAATATTATCATCAGCATTACATTCACCAAGTGACAGGATGGAAAGGTAATTAAGATAAGGCGAAGAGATTACAAGTGGAAAGTGAAGTAAAGAGAGGTGTTAAAATCAAGGAGAGCAGCAGCTGTACACCATCTGTTAGCGTGCATCGCAACTAAGGCTGATTGATGACACCACTACAGTACTCCCCTCCCAGCCTTTACGTCAGTCAAGGCGATGCCGTAGTAGAATAAAGATGTTCATCCTGGAACGTAACGAGCGGGAGATTGTATGTGCCGGCCAGAGCGCGTGGTCGGAGTAGGAGTGTCAGCACTTGATCTATCTAAGTGGGCGGGCTTGAGGCGGTCGATGGAAATTGTCTCTGAGCGGCCGTTTTTGGAGATACAGTAAAATTTATCGCTCCGACTGAGGATAAGATACGGCCCGTCGTACGTAGGTTGAAGCGGCTTGCGCACAGCATCGTGTCGGATGAAAACATGACTGCATGTTGCCAATTCGCTGGGAAAGAAAATTGGCTTGGACTGAGGGCGTGGAGACGGGGCTTTCAGCTCTCGCATGAATGACTGAAGTTTTGTGACGTAATCACAAGCGTCCGTTCCGTTTGCATCAGGCTGTGACTGGGAATGATCACTGCTGAGGAATTGACCAGGTAAACGCAATGTGGTGCCGAGAGTCAATTCAGCCGGGGAGCAATTAATGTCGGTTTTGACGGCTGACCGCAAACCGAGCATAACGATAGGCAAATTGTCTGTCCAATGCTGCGGCGAGGGTTGTGACTTGAGGGCGGTTTTGAGCTGGCGATGTAGACGCTCCACCATCCCGTTTGACATCGGATGATATGCCGTTGTTCGAATGCGAGTACATCCCAGAAGTTGAGTGAGGTCAGTAAATAAAGCAGACTCAAACTGTCGACCGCGATCAGTTGTGATGATCTCAGGAACGCCAAATATGGAGATCCAGCGCTCCACGAAAGCGCGTGCAACCGTTGATGCGGTGATGTCCTTTATAGGGATAGCTTGAGGCCATCGCGTGAAACGGTCGATGCAGGTTAAGATGTAAGTGTAACCGTTGGAGGGAGCAAACGGTCCGACAAGATCAATGTGGACATGACGAAAGCGAGCGTCCGGTGCTGAAAACGTGCCGATGGGAGCACGAGTATGGCGGTTGACCTTCGACCTTTGGCAGGGAATGCAGGCGCGAGTCCATTGTCTGATATCGCGTTTCATATCAGGCCAAACAAAGCGCTCGGATACCAGTTTGATGCTGGGCTTGATGCCAGGATGTGCGAGACCGTGAATAACGTCGAATATTCTTCTACGCAAGACAGTTGGGATAAAGGGGCGAGGTAAACCAGTAGAGAGGTCACAAGTCACTGATCGAGTAGACGAAGGAATGGGTATGTCTTGCAATTGTAGGTTGGACGAAAAGTCTTGGATGTGGGGAACTGGATACCGGTCAGGTGCAGTCACATGGTTGAGAGCGCGGTAGTCACCGCAAGGGCGCCAATCGCCAGACTTCTTGGTGACCATGTGCAGAGGAGAGGCCCAAGCGCTATCGGACGGACGAACGATACCCATCTCAAGCATGTGCTGGAACTCCTCTTTAGCACAACGCAAACGGTCCGGTGCTAAACGGCGAGGGCGAGTGAAAACTGGAGGGCCTGTGGTGCGGATGTGGTGAGTCACATTGTGCTTGGCAGCGTCATCATGCAGGGAGTGATTCGTTAATCGAGGAAACAGGCGTAGGAGAGTCAAATAAGGACATTGAGAGGCAGGCGCAGACGGATGAGTCAGGAGAGGACTGAGCTGCTGAACACCGTTGGCCGTGGTGCCAAGAACAAAAAGGTATGTAAAGCTGTCCAGAAGGCGACGGTGGTTCAGGTCAATCAGGAGGTGGAAGTGGCTGAGGAAGTCAGCTCCGATGATAGGATGAGTGACATCAGCTATCACAAAAATCCACCGAAAGGTACGCCGTAGTCCCAAATTCAAAGTCAACGATCGCTGGCCGAAGGTTGAGATGATGGCGTGATTAGCTGCGAAGAGAGGTTCACCACGGAAGCCATTTCGACGATCAGCAGTCGTAGGAGGAAGGACACTGACCTCAGCACCACTGTCGATCAGGAACTTGGTGCCAGAGTAGCGGTCCCAAACAAAAAGTCGGCAGCTCGGAGATGAAGGGCCCGTGGCAGCCGCCACCTCTACTGCGGGGCCGAGGAGTTTCCCGATTGGAAGCTGCAGGGCTTAATGCACTTCTCAGCTGCAGTGCTGTATTTTCGGTGGTACCAGCACACATCAGGACGGTCGCCAACAGGACGATTAGAACGGTCCCGGGACTTAGAACGCTCACGTGAGTTCCTAGTAGTGCACAAGGAGGAGATGCGTTCAGCAAGTCGGTTCACTGTCTTCTCCAAGCGATCCAGTCGGTCGCTGAGACTGTCAGGGCGGTTGACTGAAGCGACCGCGGCGTGGAGAGGAACTGGAGCGTCGAGAATTCGATCAGCTATGTCTGCAACATCTTCAAGTGGCATGGAGTCCTTGGAGGCAGCGAGAATGGATTGAGCATGGAGGGGGAGTCTCTGAACGAAGAGTTGTCGCAGAAGTCCTTCATCGAAGTTGCGGTGACCCAGCAGGTGACGCATGCGGCGCAGGAGTTGCGAAGGCTTACGATCACCAAGCTCCTCCTCGCTGAGTAGCTGACGCAACCGTTTGTGTTCGGAGACTGAGGTTCGCTTGATGATGGCAGCCTTCAGCTCATCATACTGATCGGTCATCGGGCGAGAAACGATCAGGTCGCGAACTTCTTGAGCGATCTCTTGAGGGAGTGTGCGAATGATGTGGCCAAACATAGTTTCCTGCTTGGTAACTCGACAGACGTCGAATTCCGCCTCGCAGAGTGAGAACCACAGCTCGACGTCGGAGGACCAGAAGGAAGGTAGCTTCACACTTAGAGCGGCGAGTTGAGTTGGGTCGGTCATGATTTTTAGTTGGGCGCCAATTTGTAGAGGTTTTTGGTAATGTCTATGATGATTGTAGTAAGGTAAATCACCAAAGTAAATTATTCTAGTCTCTAACAGCCCGGAGAGAGTTTTTAGAACACCGTCTTGTCTCGCAGTCAGAATCGTTGTGTTAATATTATCATCAGCATTACATTCACCAAGTGACAGGATGGAAAGGTAATTAAGATAAGGCGAAGAGATTACAAGTGGAAAGTGAAGTAAAGAGAGGTGTTAAAATCAAGGAGAGCAGCAGCTGTACACCATCTGTTAGCGTGCATCGCAACTAAGGCTGATTGATGACACCACTACAGTGAAAATTATTATAATCAGTTTAAAGAAAAACGTGTTCCTTGTTATGTTCTAAATGCTGAATATAATATTAGATATTGGTTCTTTGTTGGATTTTATGCAGCAGATGGGAGCAAGAAATGTTGTTTTACAAGTAAATATGCAATTATTAGTTTTACACAGAAAAATAAAGAAACCTTTAGTGGTTTATACAATTTGGCATCATCTCTAGGTATTAATTTGGTAGTAAGCGAAAGACAAGATAAATCGTTATGCTTTAGTGCGTGTCAAGTTAAAAATAATATTACCAAAGATGTCACCACTGTAAGATACTTAAATAATAAACCACAATATGTTTATGATATTGAAGATGTTTATGATATTGAAAACCACATTTAATTGTGGTTTTCCATTAATTGTCAAAACCACTGATTCAATATACATTTCTAATGAACTCTTCAATAAATTAGATGCTGCTGGATATGTTGGTGGGGATTTGTGTCAAGGAAAAAAATGATTATTGGAAATGGTGGAATTATTTTTGCAATGTTTATTGCACCTAAAATAAAATATTGTGTTACTGTAGACGAACAAGGGAGACTTAGTGAAAAGAAAACATTCAAAGGATATTCACAAGATAAAGTAAAAGTAGAAGATTTTATAAAATTATATTCGGGTAAAACATTATCGACTACAGTTAATGAACCATGGAAAAGATCTTTAGAAACTGGAATTAGTATTCCTGATAAAAATAATAATACTGAAGAAAAAAAATTTTCTGGTCAAATAAATATTCTTAAACGTCAAGCACCAGATGAAAATGAAATTATGTTACCTTATAACGGAGCAGATATTCAAGCTGAAATATTTCAAACAATCGTCAGTGAGAGAAATTTAAATGATGATGATGACACGTGGGAATAATAATTTATTTTACATCCAAAATCTTATTACATCCAAAATTTATGTCTAGAAAATTTATATCTAAAAATATAATTAGTTAATTATAGCACTCACAGCGTTTATTATTGGTTTTTATCTTCAATTGTTTGTTTTGCGCCAGCTAATGTAGATTTGGCATCAGATATTATTGGTGTTGTTTTTTTCAAGGCATTTCTTTCATCATCAATTCCAGATTTTAAACATTTTAATGTATCATTGTTTGTTAATCTTTTAGGTATTGCTATACCAAATGTTGTAATTGTTGCATATTTGACATAGATTGAATATTTGACATAGATTGAATATTTTGAATAGGCTGCATATTTTGAATAGGTTGCATATTTGACATAGATTGAATATTTGACATAGATTGAATATTCGACATAGATTGAATATTTGACATAGATTGAATATTTGAAATAGATTGAATATTTGACATAGATTGAATATTTGACATAGATTGAATATTTGACATAGATTGAATATTTGACATAGATTGAATTTCTTGAATAGGTTGCATATTTGACATAGATTGAATATTTGACATAGATTGAATTTCTTGAATAGATTGAATATTTGACATAGATTGAATATTTTGTTGAGATTGTTCAATAATTTGTTCGTCCCGTTCTTGTGAAAAGGTTCTATTTAAAGAAAATATTACTGTCTGCCGTTGTTCAATTAAGTTCAATATTTTCTTATCAATTGTATAATTTATGTGCGAGTCTCCGATCCATTCAAAAATTATTCCTATATCCAAGTGTATGAAAATTTTACTTCGTGCTTGCAGATGTATGATTTCCCTTGTTAACTTCTGAATTCTTCTCCGCTTTGTTTCCAATCGAACAGAGCTTTCAGTAGATCCAACCATTGTGACGATAAAATTTAAACTAAGATTGTAATGTGTCACGTTTTATGAATTGTGTGTGTGTTTAAATAGTAAGTGAAAATTATGAATGGTGATCTAAGCAAAGCGGCATTGTAGGTGAATGAAGTTTGCTTGACAACATACGGGTATGACATGACGCGTATGATTAAATGTACTTGAATGTCAATGGGGAAATTGCACCGCATTGTAAATCATTTCATCGGCCATAACGCTAGCCAGATCCTAAACCAAAACCAGAAAAGTTTTGGTTCGACAGTCGGTCTCGACTGTCGATACTGCGATATTGTATTGAATGATTGCTATAACAACAGAATATTCCCTCAAAGAAGAGAATGAATTAATAGATTGCTTTTATGTTATTAACGCCATGTTATGAATGCACAACCCCTATGATCCCCTAAAACAATCATGCGGTTTGAGAAATGTGGTAACAGATGTTGCTAGTGTCTTAATACAGATAAAACAAACAATATCCTCTTAATGGGAGTTCATAAAAATAGAATGGAACATTGTTAAACAAGACATTTTATTCCATTTAAAATGACTAGCATTACCGAGTTTTTAAAACAATACGGCAAACAAACAACTACAAATTTTGATCTAAAGAAAATCGCAAATCAATTGGGAATAAAGAATTTTCACATATTGATGAGAGACGAGTTGCAATTCCTAAAAAGTAAGCCAACAGGAAGCTTCAGTTCCCGGAACAAAGTTCCAACTATAAATTTCATAACAAATCTTCACACATCAAATCAAAAAGGTGTACATTGGTCAGCGGGACAAAAAATATAAACGGAGATAATTATTATTTTGACCGCCCAGAGGCTGAGAACTATTGGTTCGACTCTTATGGATTGCCTCCAACAAACGAAGTCAAAAAATTACTTGGCAATGGAACTTATAATACATTTCAAATTCAAAAACCAGGAACTACTTATTGTGGTCAATTATGTCTTTATGTTTTATTTAAATTACAGGAAGGAGTACCATTTCTAGATATTATGTTAGAATTGAATGATAATAATGATAATTAAAAATCAGTTCGCTGTAATTCATTTTGATGAAATCGGCCTCTCATATCTTCATCATCTAGATCTTTGATTTCGTAAGTGATCGGATAAGTTTGATTTATTTTACAAACTTCAAATATCTCTTTCGTCCAGTAGCCAACAAAGCCTTTTTCAAATTTATTCTTATACTTAAATATTCTAACTCTATCTCCAATCTTAAATTTCGGCTTAAGTTTCTGTAAATTCGGATTACTCTCATTCGAATAATTATTTTCGAATATTTTCTTTCGGATTAAATCAGGATCGTCAGAAGCATTCTTTGGACTTTCTTCAATACCTGAATGAATCTTATTGTTATACTGTTCTACAACTCCTGGTAATATCTTCAACCATTTCTGATTTCCTTGCTGAGTAAATTTCTTAAAAATTTTATTTTTCAATGATCTATTGAAACGCTCTATTACTACACCCTTTCCTGCATTTTCAGTTGAATAAACTGAGCCTTGGCGATGACTTTCGACTGTTTCAAATAGTGCCTGAACATTTCCGTTATAAAATTCCGACCCTTTATCAACAAACAATTTCCTTGGCTTTCTATTACTTTCTTGAAAGATTTCTTCAAACGCATATTTAACTTACAGACCACTTTTGTTTTTTAAAGGCTTTACCC
The DNA here is from genome assembly GCA_907163375.1 of Prostheceraeus crozeri. Lineage (NCBI taxonomy): Eukaryota > Metazoa > Platyhelminthes > Polycladida > Euryleptidae > Prostheceraeus > Prostheceraeus crozeri. The sequence goes on from CAJQUW010008355.1 coordinate 79,741, forward strand.
AAGCGTATCGTGTATATAAATCTATAACGGTCAATGCGTACTTAAACCCTCTTTCATTCGGCATATGAATAAGATCAGCACTCCAAATATCATCTTTATTAAATACTTTTACTTTCAATAAATATTTAGGCCTTCTATATTCCTTGTGAATTTCGGACGCGTAGGTTCGAGCGTTGCTCTCAGACAGCTTTGCTGTCGTTTCATTTAAACCCTGACCGAATAATATTTAGCTTGTAAAGCTTTCTTAACAAACATTCTTTCAATTTTTTCTCTAAAGGAAGGATTTTGAATACTATCTAATTCTTGAATCATCTTCTTATCAACTACATGTCGAGAACTTAGATCATGATTTCGATAAGCTAAATCATCCCTGTAAGCGGCGGCGTCTACTATATTTATTGGTTCTTCACCTGGTTTTGGATTATTATTCTCATCTAGTCTTATATCTAATCGAGTTCCTGGACCGGTATATGAATGACCAGGAAGATGTTTTTCTTTCGAATATTTACTCCAAATAAATCCAGGAAAGTTTTCTAATGTTTTTTGTATATCCCCTCCAGTGTGCAGCCGACCGGTGTGCTGGCAATTTGAGGTTTTATGTACTTTTAAGAGATAATCCATTAGATCTAGATTTGAAATTTTTAATTTAATTAAATTTTCGGAATTTGTAGAATTCATTTTAAAAGATAAAATAAATGTTTTACCTAATAGAACCAAAGGTTCTGAGGCTTTAGCCGATCGGACCAAAGGTTCTGAGGCTTTAGCCGATCGGACCAAAGGTTCTGAGGCTTTAGCCGATCGGACCAAAGGTTCTGAGGCTTTAACCGATCGGACCAAAGGTTCTGAGGCTTTAACCTATAGAACCAAAGGTTCTGAGGCTTTAGCCGATCACTTTTGTTCAGAGGCTTTAGCCTATCGGACCAAAGGTCCTGAGGTTATTACCGAATCATACTAGGACTTAGATATATTCAAGAACCATCTTTTGTTTCTTTAATTTTAATTAAATCATCAACATTATGGAGAAAATTTTTAAGAACTCGTTTTCCTTCATCAACTAATTTTAATTTACTAATAAAATTATCTACTACTCCTTCTCCCTTAGCAACTTCTCTAGCTCTCTGTTATGACGTTTTTGTTCTTCTAATGCTGCCTTCTCTGATTTATTTTTATTTACTGCTTGGACAATACCAGCTGTCCCACCTGCAACACTTCCTGCTGCTGCTATGCCACCTATTATTAGTGGAATTAATGGGAGAATCCCGCCATTCTTTTCTTCTTGTAATTGAATATTCTCTATCATTGGTTTACTTATGTAATATTTCTTTTTGTCAATCGTAATAGTTTTAGGTGTATTTTTGTCAACAATGTTGCGTAATTTTAATTCAACAGTTTTATTATTATTACTTTTCGCTTCCGACATTTTTAATAAAAAAATTTTAAGTTAAGAATTTTTAATTAACCAATAGAACTTTGTTCAGAGGCTTCAGCCGATCGGACCAAAGGTCCTCAGGTTACTAACATATCGGAGCGAAGCTCCTCTGGCTTTAGCCTATCCTAGCCATCTTTCCATTAAGAATTTCAATAGAATATTTTACATCTTCTAGCAATAAACCATAAGCCATCAATGAGGTTGTGGAATCTTTCTTTTCAATATTAATTGTTACATCACAACCATTTTTAATAATATCTTCGGATTGCGCACTTAAATCGAAACAGAAAACAGGATATAAATGTCTCCAATCTCCAGGAGTTAATTGTGGTTCAACTCCAAATTCTATACAAAGATTTCTATAAGCATCATATCCTTCCATAAATTGATTATTGGTATCATCGAATCTTAATGGATCAATTGGATATCGGGTTTGATTTAAAGCAACTTGTAAACTTCGAATTGTATTAATATGAAAAAGATTATTGTTCTTATCAAAACTTGGAGAATTATTTCTTTGAAATGTTAGTAATAAATATCTTGGAGTATTTGAAGTTCTAGTAAAATGCCAGTTAAATCTTTGTTCGGAAAAAGTTACTGAACTAGCAGTACGCTTTAGAAAATTTACTGGAATTGGTTTGTTAGTATTTAATCTTTTTGCAATCGCTGTTTCAACCTCTAAACTAGGAGTAATATGCTTAATCCACCATTCAAGTCTATCAATTTTTAAATATGCTTTTTTCCAGTCTTGCCAAAAAAGATTAATTCATTATTTGCTGTACGATGAAATATTAATTTAAATTTTAATTGATATGATATTTTGTCATAATCTAAATATCCGAATAATGGAGACAATGACAAATTTACTGTCTGTTTACTTTTCTTGTTAAATTCACGTCTTTCTTTATATGCAGTATTGTTTGTTTTATTTAAATGTTTTGCAATATTTTCTACATCTTTCGCAATTCCTGCTGCATCTGTTTAAGCGTGAGATAAATCATCAACAATTATACCATCATTAGTATCAGGAAACCAACCTTCGATTTCATGCTTTTTATTATTTTCACCAATTGTTACAAATCTAAGCATTCTATCAATTACACCTGGAGAATCACTTATTGTTTCTATATTTTGAGTTGCAACATCTAAACGCATTTGTGTAAATAATCTTGGAAAAAAATTATTCTCTAATGCAATATTATCGCTATCTGGTAATGGTGTTGTAAAATTGGCATCACTATATAAAGAATATTCACAGTGTAAAAAGGAACCAGGTAAATATAAATAACTCTGCTGATTATCAACTTCAAAAATTAAATCTCCTCCAGTATTTACTCTACTGGAAGATCCGGGATTCATAGCAACTCTTACATTAGTCATTTTTTTTGATTGTAACTGACGAACGGAGGATCGTCTAATCTAAATTTATTTGCGATAAGAGAAGACATTTTTATAAAAAATAATTTGACTTTTTTGTTTTTTCTCACACACAGAAAAAATTTTACTAAAATATAATTTTAGAATTTTGCTAGACCAGCTCCGCTACAGCTTTGCTGGTTAGACCGAAGGTTGCTGTTAACACCATTACCTCTTATTTCTTCAATTGAACGTTCTATGGCTACGCCTGATTTCTTCTTCTAATTACTATCAGACGGAGCTCCGCTCCTTAAGGTTTCACCCCCTACAGCTATGTTAGCAATTTTGTTTTTTGTTTCCTCTGAAAGTTTTTTTAATTTTTTTAGTTCTTCATAGTCATTCTTAAGTTTACGAATAGTTTCTAATTGTTTTAATTCGTTTTGAGACTTAACAGCATTTGATATTGCACTAGCTGTACTACCTATAGCAGCTGCTCCTTTTGCAGCAGATGTAATCAAATCTTTATTATTTTTTATCAAGTAAACGATACTTCCAATACCGGAAAAGATGCCAGCCCCTTCTTTTTGAATTGCTTCTACACTGTCATAATGGTAAACAGATTTCATAGATGGTTCATGAGCAATTTTTTTATTTGAAGCAAAATGTTTAAGATTGTGTTTATAAATTATAGGCATTTTTTAGGATTAAATTTGACTTTTGGGAAAAAATATTTACCATTGGTTAGTAACCTGAGGACCTTTGGTCAGATAGGCTAAAGCCTCTGGACAAGGTCCGATCAAGATTTACGTTTGTGAATGGACAACAACTTCGTGATAACTCTATTAATTTTCCGTTGCACGTTATCGATTGCGTCAAGCAGCGTGTGTTGTACTTTAATTTCTTTTCTATTAACTTGCATTTATTGCTGATTAATCTTCAACGCCGTTTTAAGAGCATTTAACTTAATTTTAAGAACATCTAGTTGTCTTTTAACAGAATCTAACTGTTCTTTATTTTCTTTAGAGTTTTCTTGTAAATATTTCTTTAATTCATTTTCTAAATTGATTTTAAGAGTTTTCATTTTATCAACTTTTTCATTAAGTGAGTTTACTTCATTTATTATTCTATTCATCTTTTTCATTTGTTGAGTAATTTTAGAACTTAATTCATCAACACTTTTTTGGAATGTAGTTTGTAACTTTTTTAATTTTTTTTAACTCTTTCAGGAAGTTTTTCTATTTCATCTTCTAATTGTTCTTTCAATAATTTTATGTGATGTTTATTTTTAATGACCGCAGATTTTAACTTTATAGAAAGTAATATTAAAATTTTTGATTGTTCTGAAGTCTTTTTAAAAAGTTTTGCTATATCTGCTTCTAGCTCTCTATCCTTTTTATCAAGTTTTAATAATTTTTCGTTTAATGATTTGTCATTAAGTTTAAGTAACTTTAATTCATTCATCAGTGGAACCAAAACATCGTTTATATATTTTTCTTTTAAGTCATTGATTTGTGTATCAACATATTGTTTATTTGTTAACTCTGTATTTTGTTGCGGAAGAATAGAAAGATGCAATGGACCAGATAAAACGTCTCCAGTTTTCATGATATAATTTTCTATTTCTATTTCTAATCCACGATTATTCGGGATATATGCACCTCCACCAACATTTGGTAACATCATTTTTTTAACAGTAAAAGATATATATGTCATGGAAATAAAAATTGTTTTCTCATGAAAATAAAAAATAATTTTTTCACGGATCAGCAAAGACAATGAATGGACATCAGATCACTCAGATTCTTTCCATTTCTGAGGCTTCCCCTGTTGAGGTTTCCATTTTTAAAGAAATATTTTGAATACAATCTTCTGGTATATTAGGACAACGTGATATTTTTTGTGCTACCTAAATTTTCATCTGCCTACATTTTCGACCTTCGGCTACGTGATATTTTTCGACCACGTGATATTTTTAGATTACGTGATATTTTAAGACCGCCTAAATTTTCGTCCACGTGATATTTTGAGACCACCTAAATTTTTGAAATTTTGATTTTTTTGAAAATTTGTCACTACCTTAACTTTCGCCCTTCGGCCTTCGGCCACGTGAAATTTGAAATCTACCTACATAAATTTTTGAAATTTTGACTTTTTGAAAATTTTGAAAAACCCGCAAAAGTGTGACATCCGGCGCAAGCGAAGCGAAGCGTCGCGCCGGATGTCACACTATATACTACTTGCGTTTAGATGTTGCAACTCAAAATATAGAAACAATAAGTGATTCTCCAGGTGTAATTGATACGCTGCTTAGATTTGTAACAATTGGTGAAAATAATAAAAAGCATGAAATCGAAGGTTGGTTTCCTGATACTAATGATGGTATAATTGTTGATGATTTAACTCACGCTTAAACAGATGCAGCAGGAATTGCGAAAGATGTAGAAAATATTGCAAAACATTTAAATAAAACAAACAATACTGCATATAAAGAAAGACGTGAATTTAACAAGAAAAGTAAACAGACAGTAAATTTGTCATTGTCTCCATTATTCGGATATTTAGATTATGATAAAATATCATATCAATTAAAATTTAAATTAATAATTCATCATACAGCAAATAATGAATTAATCTTTTTTGGCAAGACTGGAAAAAAGCATATTTAAAAATTGATAGACTTGAATGGTGGATTAAGCATATTACTCCTAGTTTAGAGGTTGAAACAGCGATTGCAAAAAGATTAAATACTAACAAACCAATTCCAGTAAATTTTCTAAAGCGTACTGATAGTTCAGTAACTTTTTCAGAGCAAAGATTTAACTGGCATTTTACTAGAACTTCAAATACTCCAAGACATTTATTACTAACATTTCAAAGAAATAATTCTCCAAGTTTTGATAAGAACAACAATCTTTTTCATATTGATACAATTCGAAGTTTACAAGTTGCTTTAAATCAAACCCGATATCCAATTGATCCATTAAGATTCGATGATACCAATAATCAATTTATGGAAGGATATGATGCTTATAGAAATCTTTGTATAGAATTTGGAGTTGAACCACAATTAACTCCTGGAGATTGGAGACATTTACATCCTGTTTTCTGTTTCGATTTAAGTGCACAATCTGAAGATATTATTAAAAATGGTTGTGATGTAACAATTAATATTGAAAAGAAAGATTCCACAACCTCATTGATGGCTTATGGTTTATTGCTAGAAGATGTAAAATATTCTATTGAAATTCTTAATGGAAAGATGGCTAGGATAGGCTAAAGCCAGAGGAGCTTCGCTCCGATATGTTAGTAACCTGAGGACCTTTGGTCCGATCGGCTGAAGCCTCTGAACAAAGTTCTATTGGTTAATTAAAAATTCTTAACTTAAAATTTTTCCTAACTTAAATTTTTTTTATTAAAAATGTCGGAAGCGAAAAGTAATAATAATAAAACTGTTGAATTAAAATTACGTAACATTGTTGACAAAAATACACCTAAAACTACGTGTATTACGATTGACAAAAAGAAATATTACATAAGTAAACCAATGATAGAGAATACTCAATTACAAGAAGAAAAGAATGGCGGAATTCTCTCATTAATTCAACTAATAATAGGTGGGATAGCAGCAGCAGGAAGTGTTGCAGGTGGGACAGCTGGTATTGTCCAAGAAGTAAATAAAAATAAATCAGAGAAGGCAGCATTAGAAGAACAAAAACGTCATAACAGAGAGCTAGAGAAGTTGCTAAGGGAGAAGGAGTAGTAGATAATTTTATTAGTAAATTAAAATTAGTTGATGAAGAAAACGAGTTCTTAAAAATATTCTCCACAATGTTGATGATTTAATTAAAATTAAAGAAACTAAAGATGGTTCTGGAATATATCTAAGTCCTAGTATGATTAGGTAAAACATTTATTTTATCTTTTAAAATGAATTCTAGAACTTCCGAAAATGTAATTAAATTAAAAATTTCTAATTTAGATTTATTGAATTATCTCTTAAAAGTACATAAAACCTCAAATTGTCAGCACACCGGTCGGCTGAACAGCGGAGGTGACATACAAAAAAGAATTAAAATTAAGAGAAGAATTAAAAAGAATTAAAAATTAGAAAACTTTCCTGGATTTATTTGGAGTAAATATTCGAAAGAAAAACATCTTCCTGGTCATTCATATACCGGTCCAGGAACTCGATTAGATATAAGACTAGATGAGAATAATAATCCAAAACCAGGTGAAGAACCAATAAATAGAGTAGATGAAGCAGCTTACAAACATGATTTAGCTTATCGAAATCATGACCTAAGTTCTCGGCATGTAGCTGATAAGAAGATGATTCAAGAATTAGATAGTATTCAAAATCCTACATTTAGAGAAAGAATTGAAAGAATGTTTGTTAAGAAAGCTTTACAAGCAAAAATATTGTTCGGTCAGTTTATTGATCCGTCAGGAAATGAAACCTACGCGTCTGAAATTCATAAAGAATATAGAAGCCCTAAATATTTATTGAAAGTAAAAGTATTTAATAAAGATGATATTTGGAGTGCTGATCTTATTCATATGCCGAATGATTCTGATTATAAATACGCATTGACTGTTATAGATTTATATACACGATACGCTTGGGTGAAGCCTTTAGAAAGCAAAAGTGGTCTGTAAGTTAAATATGCGTTTGAAGACATCTTTAAAGAATGTAATAGAAATTCAAAAAAATTGTTTGTTGATAAAGGATCTTAGTTTTATAACAGAAATGTTAAGCCACTATTTGATTTAGTTTATTCCACAAAAAATGCTGGCAAAGCTGTAGTAATAGAGAGGCTCAATAGAACTTTAAAAAATAAATTATTTAAGAAATTTACTCAGCAAGGAAATCAGAAATGGTTGAAGATACTACCAGGAATTGTTGGGGATTATAACAATAAAATTCATTCAGGTATTGAAGAAACTCCAAAGAATGCTTCTGACGATCCTGATTTAATACGAAAGAAAATATTCGAAAATAATTATTCGAATGAGAGTAATCCGAATTTGCAGAAACTTAAGCCGAAATTTAAGATTGGAGATAGAGTTAGAATATTTAAGTATAAGAATAAATTTGAAAAAGGCTTTGTTGGCTATTGGACTAAAGAGATATTTGAAGTTTGTAAAATAAACCAAACTTATCCGATTACTTACGAAATCAAAGATCTAGATGATGAAGATATCAGAGGCCGATTTTATCAAAATGAATTACAACGAATCGAGCTTTAACCTTTAGGTGGCGCTTTAGCTAGCTAGCTTTGCTTGATTTTTAATTATCATTATTATTATTCAATTCTAACATAATATCAAGAAATGGTACTCCTTCCTGTAATTTAAATAAAACATAAAGACATAATTGACCACAATAAGTAGTTCCTGGTTTTTGAATTTGAAATGTATTATAAGTTCCATTGCCAAGTAATTTTTTGACTTCGTTTGTTGGAGGCAATCCATAAGAGTCGAACCAATAGTTCTCAGCCTCTGGGCGGTCAAAATAATAATTATCTCCGTTTATATTTTTTTGTCCCGCTGACCAATGTACTCCTTTTTGATTTGACGTATGAAGATTTGTTATGAAATTTATAGATGGCTTATTTTTAATCAATTGTAATTCGTCTCTCATCAATATGTGAAAATTCTTTATTCCCAATTGATTTGCGATTTTCTTTAGATCAAAATTCGTTGTTGTTTGCGTTCCATATAATTTTAAGAACTCGGTAATGCTAGACATTTTATAATAAAAAAATTTCTTAAAAGGACCACTAGAAGTCAGAAGGCAGAGGTATTGATTTAAAACTGTCTCATAATGATGACTTTCCTTACTACTTATTCGATTTTGAAATGATTATAGTATAATTATTCTAATCTACATTGTTTTACATATTTCCGTTTTCTTCATGAACTTCATTTGTTAATATGTTTCATCGTTAAAATGATTGTTTAAAATTGCTATAACAACCATCCCGCATATCGGTGTTTATGCGTTCTGAATACACAATAAGAATTAGTTAATTGTCACTGCACTCTTATGTGCTTAAACTATTCATGACTTCACAATGGGAAGTACTTTGCTACCCGTATGTGTTTGGAAAACGTTAAATGAATTTTGCAAATGGATTTCTAAAACTGAATTTGAAAAACAGATTTTGAAAACTGATTCTGAAAATAATTTACGTAGGGGTAAATTGAAATGTCAAAAGTTTACCGACGCGTAAATTGAAATGTCAAAAGTTTACCGATGCGTAAATTGGAATGACAAGAGATTCCACGATAATTTTAGGGGAAAGCTGTTAGATGTTTTCCGTTGCTAGAACAATAAATATCTCTCTCTCTCTCTCTTTCTTCAATCTCTCTCTCTCTCTCTTCAATCTCTGTCTCTCTTCAATTATCAGCCAGTGTACGGGTTCATTGAATAATTTTGAGTTTATGAGTTACAATGATCTTCTAGTTCACACAATTAGTACTTTAAATAATGTTGAGAATACAATAACGAAGAATGTCTAAGTAATAATTGCGTCTTCTTAATTTATCATAATGCTCTAATCTTAATAATAATTGAGATCCATTTCACTTGTTTTTAATTGAGATAACGAAGGATATATTCTCGAAGTTCCTTCCACTTTAGTTTCTTCCATTTTTAAAGAAATATTTTTAGACACATAATTTTAGTTAGCTCATATTTTAAAAACCTGAAAAATTGATAAAATTCATGAATTTAGAAGTTTTTAAAAATACCAATTTTTTTGATTTTCGGTGTGCTTGAACAGTCATGATTTTAAGGGGGTGTAAAATTTCATAATCACAAATTTGAGATTCTTGACTTTTCTGATTTTACAGTGTCCTGGACCGGTCATGATTTGAGCAAGAGAGAAAATAATCATAATCTCAAATTTGAGATTTTGAAAAATTTGAAAAATTGGGTATTTTTAAAAATGCCTAAATTTACGAATTTAGGTCTTCATAACCTGAAAAAATGACCAAAATTCATGAATTTAGTCGTTTTTAAAAATACCAATTTTTCTGAATTTGTCTTGGCCTGGAACGGTCTTCTTTCTATTACTAATAACAACTGCGTTCAAATGAGAATAATTCTTCCTGAATAAAGTAAACCCGGGCATGGGTTATCCAGAGGATGACAATGTAAGCAAAAACTGTGGTCTAGTGAGCGATTTGCCTCCCAAAGATCTCAAACCCAAGTATTATCTCGATTCCTAACACCAGTTTTGTGTATAAGGCTTACTTCGCCAATCTTCATCTTCAAATTGGTCATACTGTACTTTCAAACATAGTTAACTTTGGTGAAGTGACAGACTCAAATTTATGTGTCGACTTTTATTCTGGCAACCTCACGACTTATCAACGCATGTGAATTCAATGTTGGCATTGTGTGCTGTGTGCATTTGTTGAGTTACACCTTGAAAAGTGCTGGGTTATGTGCATCATGTAGCAAGATGCAAGCATAGAAACACTGTTCAGCATGCTTAAGCTTTGATAGGAGATTTAGCAATCATAGCTGATCATAAAAAACGGAACACCTGAATTACGATAAAACTATATCGATTCTCATGCCTTCCAATCGCATTGCACAACAACATGCCATACATCATTCGAGAGCTTGCATTCTCAGCTTTAAAATCTTTTTTGGATCAGGCACATGAAAGAGCATTTTGCACAGGGAGAAAGAGCATTTTCTGAGCTCTCTTTTGATCTCCTGGTCATCAAAATCGGTGTACTAGGAAAAAAATTAGTGATATCGTGAAGTTATCTCACTTTTTAATCAAAATGTTCATGATGGACATCCTCTGAATCCTTGCGATGTGAGGAGCATGAGTGTGTAAGTTATATTCATATGAGTTCAATAGTTCTTTTCAAAATTCTTCAATGTTTTTTCTCATTTTCGCAAAAGTACACAGACATCACATGTAAGGTGAACGAAGTTTCAAAACAAGAAAATTAGCGAAGGAATGTCTATATTCTCTCATAGTGGCTGCCGATTGTTTACCTTCATTGCTTGTCATACAAAAAGAATGTTCAGGCTGTCGAGAGAAAGAAGGAGAGACGATGCATTAAAATATACGGAGAGCTCAAAGATCATGTGATCCCTAAGGTTCAGCTTATGAAATGTTGAAATCCAATTTACAGGATGCGATAGTACATTCATTCAATCGTGAATACTTGATGGTACAATCCTTCCGTCACAATAATGTCACAATACATGAAACATTATCTTACAGACACATGCATTTCTGAAAAATTATCATGAATAGAGATTATCAGCAGAATTTACGAAGAGCAAAAACCAACTGTGCTGCCATTCATTAAGAGCAACATTATCACAATATCAGACAGACTATAGAAAAGGAAATTCTGTGAAATACACCTTTCTAGTTTGAAATGAAATCACCGAAATGAATAAGTGTTAAATTACCTGTGTGTTCATGCTTGATTGATTTAACTGAAAGGACTTTGATTGCATGCCAAAAGCAAGTTTTCATAAATATATTACGAAGACCGCTGCACATAACATTAATTTTACAACAGTTGAGAAAAGGAGTATGTATTGGCATTCGAAAGTGAAGACTTAAAGCTAAAATGGTACTTCACAAAGTGATAGTTCATCGCCCATTATGTTTTGTATTTTTTTGCTGCTTAGAAAATGGATTGAAAATCAGTAAATTATGGCGAATGTATACGCTTTTTGAAATTATGATTACATTTAGCAAGAGATAGCGAATATTTAAATCTTGTATAATCATTTTCCGTTACGGACTTCAGTTGAGATGCAAGTATTTATGTTTCTTCTATTTATGAAAAATATTTGTTTATTTTTTTTGAATGCCGCATTTAAAAGTTGCATATCAATTTGTGAGCAATATTTATTGGACCAAATCTAAAAGTTTCTCTTTAGTATTTAATCAAGTGAAAGGAGCCACGTATTTTTCTCATTCAATATATTATAATGAATTATAAATGATAATTGAATTGTTTCCTTTCTTCATTTGATCACAAATAACGTCTGTGAATGTTGAATAACTGCTCTCAACCACGTCTCAGAAAACTATACCTTTTATCATTACTGTCTTCATTTGCCTGACCTCGAACTTTATGACTTTTGCAATTCATAGCGATGTTGTAATTTTGGGTCTCCATGACTTATGCTAATTATTCTGTGCCTTGAATTGTAATACTGTCTTGAATTCTAAATTACTAATTTAATATGTTTTAGTTGCAATAGGTAGATTAATAAACTAAAGTAACACCGATTGGCCTTTATAAAATTCCGGTAGCATTAATGCTTATCAATCATATTAATGACACTTTTTGGTCAGCCTCAGAGGTTCGAGCAAAAAGACTGTCAGAAATTAGTTGATAAGACGATCGATTAGACAATGTAAGCAATCTTTGTTTAACATATGAGAGTAGTAAGGACTATTGTAATTCATTTTTCAATACTGCACCCTTTGAATCCTTTTTCGTAGTATTATCATATTTACTCAATATGCTCAATATGCTCGTATACAGAATTATAGAATATTTTTGAGTGATTTGGGATAAACATGATGCAGACTTATTTTCATGACTAATTTTTGAATTTATTGAAAATTAAAGCTAATCAAAATTAATGATGAAATGTCAAGACATAAATTTGATTATACGAAGAATTGCAAATAGATTCAAGAGTTTGAATGATTACTGATTTACATGTAGATCAGAATGTGCATGTGCAGAAAGTTATTTGCTTCTGTTTGAAGAGCTAATATTATGCAGTTTTCATATTCGTGTACGTTCATCTATAGAAAAAATCTTTCTACGTTATACTTTTCTCTTCTCTTGCAAGTAGCCATAAATACTCTCTAAATTCATCATGCCATCGAATCTTAATTCAATCGAATAATTTTCTAAATCTAATGCCACATTGAAGCGACATAATGTTAACAGTAATGTATTGACTCGCAAATTTTCTACTTGATCTTTCTTTTGTTTACTGAGGTTTTGCACCTATCTTCGAAAAAGAAGGTGAAATATATTCAAAAACCGCTTTTATTGCAACACAAGCTTTAGTCTAATAGACTGTCGTATTCAATTTTCAACAGATGTTAAAATACTGTGGTATTTTGGCAATAAGATATTGAAATTAGCGTGTAAATCAATTTAGAAAAAGTCTGTGTTTCGGCATCATGGGCAGTTTCTAACATATAAGTTTTGATCTCAAGTAAATTTCTGAATCAACGCGTAATTGAATTGTGGCCAATCCATAGCTGAGTACTGTATCGCTGCATCCATCAATACTTCAACAATAAAATTGATAATTTGTCGCTATCAAAGAGAGGAACCATTCACAAACCGATCGATGAGTTTGAAAATTACTCAACTTGCTTTTTATAACAAAGTTCACTTAGTGGAATAACATCATAAAACAAAAAAAGTAATGTTTCACAAATTTGGTCATGTGGGTCAAAAGTGGAACCCATGGCCTTGAAAAGTGCACTTGACGAGTGAGTCAACAGAAAGCCGAAGATGAAGACGATAATTTGTCAAAATGTTGAGCATCATCGTTTGCTTACCACTGAATTCGAACCAATCATTGGATTTGGATACTAATGAATCTTATTTTTAGTTGCACAATTGCTTTTCACATGTAGTCAGTGGTCAAGGTCTTAAGGTATTTTGTGGGTCAACGCTCATCCGGAATGGCGACAATTACTCACCAAAAGAAAGAGAAGTTCAATGCAATTTAATGGCATCACTCTTATCCTCGAACGATGCCTAGAACCACCTAGAACGCTCACAAAATGCGTTTATGTTTAATACCTTGTAATAAACTTTTTTATTTACTTAACCTTAGCTTACTTGGCTTAGTTTTACATTTTAAAAATTGTTTGGATTTAATGGATTTAAGAGGAAACTAGACTTTTTTATTCTACATATCCCAACATTGCGGAACTCTTATAATTGGGCTTCTGAGGTTACCAGAAGCCCAAGTGAAAGATTTTCGAACTGTCGGAAGAGAATACATGTATATAATTCCTAGTCATTTCATTTTTTAGCACCTGTTAAACAATTTTACAGTAAAAATTACATACTCTGAAAATATCTGATGGACAATCATAAAACAAAATGATCATATATAATCATTGCTGTCATAAATCGCTGTCATAAAGGTTTTCATATTTATTGTCATCCTTCGTTCCAGCTGATGCCTGTGTGTTTTAATTTACTGAAATTTGCATTGAAAGGACATTTTCTGAGAATGAACATGTTTTCTTTTCATGCAAAACTATAAAACTTTTCAAGGTTCAGACTAAGAACGTTTTATGAAGCCCAAGTACGTCAACATGTTATCACATTTAGTTGAGGTTTTGAGTTTATGATTGGAAATGTTTGTATATTATGTTTAATTATGTGTATTAATCATGTATTAGTTATTATGCGTATTAATGTTTTTGAGCCACCAAAAGATACTTGGTGTTTTTTATATTGAGGATTGAACATGGGACATGCTTGTGACTCATTTATGTAAGAAAGCAAGTCAATGACTGTATTTTCTAAAACGTCTCAAAATGTATCTGAATCAGAAAAAACTTATTTCACAGCTAATATACAGTGCAACAGTATATCAATGTTGGAATACAATGTTGCTTTACTTGTCGGAAAGAACAAGAAGTGCTCAGAGAAATCGAGAGGGTGCGCCGACGTGCTCATCGAATAATCTGTGGTATTGATTGCCAATGTAATCATTTCATGCCAATCAACTTAAGAAGAAACGTTACGCAGTAAAGGTCTTTCGAGAAATACAGGATCCAAGAAATCTGTTGCACACGTTACTACCACCAAAACTGCAAATATCCCGTAATAGAAAAATGCTACTTGCACCGCTTTACCGCACGTAGGCTCGCATCTTTCATTCTGTTCTGCACATTGCGCACAATCGAAGTTTCTATGTTTAAACTAGTAGACATAATTATGCATGTGATGATTTTATATCTGATTTGTAAATGATAGATGATTGATTAAACGAATCTCTGTCACTCACTCACTCACTCACTCACTCACTCTCTCTCTCTCTATTAGAACTCAGGAAGTGACTAGGCTATGTGTTGGCCAGTTCAGTTTTTCTTGGGATGTAGTCATGTTTCCTTATTTACAAATGTCTCTTCTGTTTGGTCACAAAAAGCTCTGTGTGCCTTGCAGGGATGCGGAGTCGGAGTCAGAGTCCTATCAAATGATAGGACTCCGGACTCCGGCCTATAACTAGACCCGAAATAATATAATACAAGCAAATTATTTATTCTCGTGCATAGCTGTCATTGTCTTGATGTCAACTTTCTCCGTCAAACAAAAGTACAGAGACACTGCTGCATACAAAGCTTATAATAGTTGAGGGAATGAACTGTGACAGTGAACAAAGGATTGTCCTTTCACTCTGTGATTGATTAGAGAAGACAAGCCTTCCTAGCCTCGATCACACCTAAGGTCACATCAGAAACAAAAATGAAATACTAGTTTGTTTGAGAATATTACCTCTTGCCCTCACGTTAATCGTGTGTGATGGCTCCTCAAAAGCGCATATTAAAATCGAAAGTGTACTCATATTTTTTGGAGAAGGATGGGAGATTTTCCGGCCTGGTAGAGACTGGAGGAAAACGGTATTAAGCACACATCAAGAAGATGAGAGGAGCCGAGTCGCATGCATCTAACTGAAAGCGACATTTGATGAACTTTCATCGAAAATGATTGATTATTGATACAGCAATGATCCCTAAAAATAGGTTCAAGTAAGCCTATAATGATCTATAATGTAGGCTACCAGTTAATTTTTCAAAAAGCTAGGCTATATATACTCGCCATCAGGAGTCGGAGTCCTATAAAAATGATAGGGATCCGCATCCCTGGTGCCTTGTTCGACGCAAGGGCACATTATAGTGAATCATCTCCACTATTCATTTTAATGTAAATGGAGTGTGCCAGCATGCACCTCCAAATTAAACCGTGATTAACCGAAATCGTCGAGCCCGTTAACCGACCAAAGCCGTGAGAGCTTCAGCCATAACCGACCGCGTACCGCGATATAGCAGTTAACACGTGTGCGAAGCTGACCGAGCCATCCAGTGGAACCATTTTTTATTGCAGCGTTTAATAAAACCTTTGTGACTCTTGTTATACTTTTATACCCTTTATGCGGACCATTTTGCCTAACAGTGTATACTGCTACCAAGTAATATTTGTGCTTAAATGATTCAGGTCTGAGGACATCTTTCTATTCTATGCCCAGGCGTAGTGGCACTCAACAATCTTCATAATTAGCAAATCGACTGGATCATTTGTTACCGGGTTATGTTCCTAGTGTGCATGTTAAATGTAGACCATGCATTAATGTGCATTGTTATTAATGTATCGATATAATTTCAATGCGGAGATATACTAGCATTGGGAGCTACTATGCTTGACAACATGTATGATTCGTATAAATGATGTACCTGGCCTGTGCGAACATGTTTAATGCTATTGCTCAAATGCTTTGTGGGGAGCTCCCATAGAGATTTCAGACGGAACTCTGTCTGGCTATAAAAGATCCCAGGAACGGAGCATTGCAATTATCTCAAACGATAAAAGAATGAATAAAACATTGTTTTTACCTCATCAAGCAAATTTCATTGAAAAGTCACATTGCAAAAAATCGCACGATTCCTGGTCATTCAAGAATCGCGCGATTAATCGTCCGGAATATATTAACTCCTCCCGCCACTGATGTATAAGAGCAAATGAAATTTGAGAATTGTAAGAACGCTTGTATCATGTTCCGTTAGTAGCTCAAATAAATATTATTGCGTTATTAAATACTAAGCAATAATAAGTGACACTGAATTTGCATTAAAGAAATATAACAAAAATATCAAGTGTTTAGATACTGTGACTATGCAGGCCCAGCCTCCAACATCCCATGAGTGTGATGTATTTAAGAAATAAATAGAATATTAACCATGAGACAAATTAAATGACTCTTTGTATTTTAAGAAATAACAAAGTGTATGATGCTGAAATTATTTGTGTAAGGAGATGCCTTTGTAAGGCATTGGGTGATTGGTCCACCAGGGTCAACAAAAACGATAGTATTGCGAACAAATGTGGATCCAACAGAATCGGAGCACGCATCGCTGGTTGTACTGCCATTGTCATTCGTTCTTCGATCGCATGTTTATAAATGTCATCTTTTACACAGATCGTTCAACTTATCTACCACTTATCATCCATAGTTACATCGTCTTTTTGACATTTGTCTCAGCCAGAGAGTCAATACTCGTAGAGTCTTTGACAGTTCGTGGAAGTAGGGTGAAACATAAATAGTCCAACTGTCAAACTGTCAGAGGCTACTGAGTTTTTGGCTAAACTGTTACCAGAAAACTAGGTTTTAGATGCTGCTGTAATCGCCTTTGTTATTAAACTTTTACTTTGTGGCTTTCTCGTAGACAGTAATATCAAGACCATTTTGCACAAAGATCATTTTGACTTGACACCACTTCGACTGATTGTAGGTCTCTTGAGAAATTTAAATGCAACTTCAATATTGATAATCGAAAGCTGCGATTTTCTCTCCCCATATATTTCTCTCCCCGAATAATAAAGTTGCTGATAAAGTTGAGATTCGAGCTATTCGAGCATACTAATTTGTATAAGAAGATGAACACACTAGCAATGAACATCGAGATGAGCTGCATTGCAATAAATAGCTTCCCATTGTGCTGCAACATTACAATCTTCTAATAATTGTTCTTTCCAGTTAACTTTACTGCAGCTACCTGGAGGCCATAACAACATAAATGCCACTCACTTAGTGTGTTACTAAGAAATGAATTTGAATATCTATCAAAGAAAATTTCCCAAATTAAACTTAATGAAACAATGAATTGAAGTAATGGACAATCCAACAATCACTTTCTTCTGCTGAATACTGAGCTCATAGTAACCCTAATTGAAAAAAATGACCTTTTGTGATTTTCACAATAGATTGGAATCTATATTCAATTATCATTAAACTGATCCTAAAGCATGTTCGCCTTCACACAACAAAGTTATCTCAAAATATGATTAAAAGAAGTAGATGAGCATAGCTAAATCGGGTTCATTGAAAACATATCTGAACAGCAAGCTGCCTAGCTATTACACTGTATTAGAAAAAGTGATATGATAGCATTCCTTTACAACATCATAGTCAGAAGGAGATCGAATAGATTTTTTTGGATTTGTTGAATAAGGGAGCCTGTGATCCTGGATAATGCAGAGTCCAACTTACGAGGAATAAATGATCTTTTAATCCTAGATATGGGATGCAGATCGGCTCATAAATATTTTCATAAAAATCAACAACACATTTTCATATGTAATTCTCGTGTTTAAGTCGTGGTTCGATGTTAATAAACTGCTTACACGAAGGATAAAATTCAATCGATTATTTTGACAGATACAATGCCTTCTTAAGTGTTCAGATGTGGTCAGCAGGCCTCACAAAAGATTTGACACAGGATTTCAAAATGAAGGCGACTATTTTTTTCAAAGAAAGTTGACTGATAGCATAATCTATCTATCAGCATTCTCATGATGCACTAATTTCGAAATCGGCTGAATTCTGATACAGATACAGCACGAATAATATCCCCTTGCAAATTGTTGCTCGGAAACTTGTAAGGCGTCAGTCACACCGAAAGCAAAGCAAATCAAGGTAAACACGAGCGTCCCGAACAAACGCATATCCGCAAGCTTTGGTTCATTTGCTCACTGTGTGGCGGTCTACAACTGCTGCAATGATGACTTTTTTGCTGCAAAACGCTTTGCTCAGAAACCCTTGGAAAAGTTCGCACTGTGGCTGAGACCCAACGCTTTTTAATCTATTAATCGAGATAATCAATTACGATAAATTTCATATCATGTTAAAGGTCACATTTAGCACTTTAAATTGACAGTGTTTATGTTCTTTCTGGTGAGTTGTGGTCAGTAGACTAAGAAATCCAAAATATTGGTCATTTCATTCATCGAAGAATGTAGGAGATAGAGAGCGCATATCGCAAAATTAGGATTATCACCATTGAATCAAGTTTTTGATAAGCTTTCAGATGACACATAATTTCAAATTTCGACAACATTTGATACAACCTGACTCGCTATTGCTTAATTTCGCGCTATTTCTAAGATGAGCAATGTTTTTTTCTAAGGAGTTTTCTGGAGGAATGATTTAAAGTGGCTAAGGCATTTCAAAGATGTTGAAGTAAGATGTTCAAGACGTTTATATGTATTAAGAGTCTTGCGAAGTACATTGCAGCATTGTGAACTGTGGACAGTCTTCACTGCTGTTATTACATCGGAGTAGGCAAAAACCAGTTCTGTCTTCTAAAATTTTATGGCTAAGAGATGACGTTAAAAACTATTTACAGGCCCGACGTTTCACGCCTTCGCGCTTCCTCGGGGGCAACACAAGCTAAAAACACAACAAGTAAGACCGACAGCGTAAGGAGACGACTCCTTACGCTGCAATTGTGAAAATACCTTCGACAATTTTTTGTTGCGTCGAAAGAGACTTTTTGTACAGTTTTATCAGAAGTGCCATTGTATAGATCACCCTTTGTATGATAACCCCTCAAATGATGAATGGACGGGTAATTGTACCAATGTAGAATCGAAAGTAGAATGTAGAATTCAAAGAATCGTTGAACGTGCTGGTCGTATCTATCGGTGTCTCGCGCAATCTCTGTTTTTGTGTCTGTCCATCGTTCATCTGAAGTGAATTGTGAAATTTTTTATATCATCCGACTCCTCGAGTGCTCATCTATCGTTCTACGTTAGTGTTACATCCCTTCATTATATTCCTCAGTGGATTACGTCGATTTTTGGTATTCCTCGTCCGTTGGCGTTGATTTCTGCTCACATATCCTCACAGTTGGACACTTC
Organism: Prostheceraeus crozeri; assembly: GCA_907163375.1. Taxonomy (NCBI): domain Eukaryota; kingdom Metazoa; phylum Platyhelminthes; order Polycladida; family Euryleptidae; genus Prostheceraeus; species Prostheceraeus crozeri. Next base: position 99,485 of record CAJQUW010008355.1, read on the forward strand.
AGCAGTACGTTGTCTTTGGTTCGTGGGTGGTGACACAGAAATCGAATTGTACACGTCATGCAGGCGAATTCACGACATCAGGAATAAGTAGCAGCTGATAGTTTCCGTTACTCTGTGCGTTCGTAGTCGTTTGGAAACGGCCGCTGATTGCTGTCCGAGGTCGTCGAGTTCGATTCCGTTTTGATACGAATTTATACGTTTTCTTTTGAAAGCTATTTTGTGAAATGCCTGTGCAACCCGTGCACTTTGATGAAGTACGTCGTATGTCAGCTACTCAACTGAGCAAACTAAATAAAGACCAGCTTCTTTCAGCAGTCAAAGACGCCATTGAGAAGGACAAGGCCCCAACAAAAACCACCACACTAAATGATGATAACAACGACATAAAAAATCTTCTCCAGCAACTGGAGAGTCGTCTTAGTGCTAAGATTTCCGGTGTGATGGAAAAGGTCGAAACCATCGAACGAACTCTGCAGTTTGTCTCTGCCGATCAGGTTCGCATAGATAATGAAATCGGTGCCATGAGGAATGCTATTGTAGACCAACAAATCTATATTGAGAAGATTGAGGCCGAGAAAAGGGCCAACAACGTTATCATAAATGGTATTCCAGAAAATGATATTCTGTTCACTGATGTGGTACTTGACACTGACATCGATAAAGTCAAACATCTCTCTCGATTGATTGATCCAGTCGCTGATGATACTCCTCATGTCGAATCTGTTATGCGTCTTGGAAAGAAGAACGATAAAATCAGACCACTTCTTGTAAAATTTTTTGACAGAACAACACGTAGCGATTTTTTGTTTAAACAAAAGAAGTTCAGAGAGCCTTCGGAGACCAGCAGATTATTTGGAAAGATTTACGTCAATAAAGACTCCTCCTTCCTGATCAGAAAAGAAGAGTCCAGACTGCGCAAGCGGATGAAAGACATGAGAGATGAACTATGTGATGGTGATCGTTTGTACATAAAAAATGATAAATTGATGTTAAATGGAAATGAAATTGATCGTGTTGACATTTCAAAACACATGTTTTGACAAATGGTAATCAATCGACTATAAGTTTGTCTGATGTTCTCAAGTTTTTGTTCACCTTTTATTCTGATTCTGTCAGATTCATATCTAAGTTTTTGGTTTCACTCAGTACATTCTCACCATGTATTCTTTCACGTCGAATCAATTGTGGTCCTTCTACATGCAAAACATCTCAAGACGAAAAGTATTGGTTATTATTGTGTAATGCTCAATCAGTATTCTTTAAATTGGATGAGCTGAGAGCTATGGTCATTTCTACCAAACCGAACTTTGTATGCATAACAGAATCTTGGTTAACTCCAGAAATTGATGACAGCCTTCTACAAATTGATGGCTTTCAGATCTTCAGAAATGATCGTCAAGATGACCCTACAGATTGCCGTCGAGGTGGGGGAGTCCTAATCTACGCTTCGATTTATACCCAACCCAGTTCAGTATGTCTCAATCACAACATCGTTCGACCATCTGGATTTGAGTACAATCTGATTCAGTTTCACGACCCAGAGAGATCATATTTGTTATGTTTATACATTCCACCTAATTTAAGAATTGACATTTTTCTCGAAATACGTGAATTCATTGTGAAATCCTTAGATAATGTTCTTCAAATCAATCCTGATGCCAAGCTTTTCATTTGTGGTGACTTTAATAGACACGATATGTCATTTTTAAGTCAAAACTTTGACTTGGATAATATTGTTGATATACCTACGTTTTTGAATGCCACTCTTGATAAAGTGTATTGTGAAAGACCGCTTGTCGATCACTTAAAGGTTGAGACTGCTCCTTCGTTGGGTGTTGCTAAGAATTCGCATAAGATTGTTCTTATTTCAAAGAAAATACATGTTAGTAGAAATACGGCGTTGCTGAAAGTGTATGACTTACGTAAGTCGCACGCCGATGCTTTTTGTAGAAAGTTGTCTGAAACTGATTGGTCGAGCATCTATGAGTCAACTGATGTAAATGAGAGTAGTCAAAATTTTTATTATCTATTTAATCGAGCATTGTCAACTATTCCAGTGTCATTTGTAAAAATAACTGAAAAGACAAATCCGTGGATCACACCTGTTGTTTTAGAATTGATCAACAAGAGATGGCAGGCTTACAGGAACAATGACTTCAATCTCTACAACCACTACAAAGCAAAAGTAAAGTCAGAAATTTATAAGTCGAAGGTACTATGGAGTAGAAAAATGCAACAATCGTCTAAAGGCAATGGTCAGTAGTCAACGAAGTACGGTGTAAGAACGACAACAACTCTACCAAACAACTTTTGTCTCTGTTTTCCGACGTGACTGAAGCTGTTGAAGAAATAAATAAGCAATTTTCTAATTTTTTCTTGCATGACGCTAGTAATGGTAATACTTTCCTTGTATCTGACAATACTTCTGAATGTATTTCTTATGATATCTGTAGTGATAAAGATGTTTTGTGCTTATTGAAGAATTTGAAGACCAATAAAGCAAGTGGTAGCGATGGTCTTTCACCCACGGTACTGAAACTGGCGGCTTCTGATATCTGTAAACCATTGTCATTTATTTATAATTTTTCCTTTAAAAGCACCATTGTTCCAAGAAATTTGAAGAAAGCAGACGTCATTCCCATGCCGAAGTCATATCCTGTTTGTAAAGGCAATCTTAGACCTATTTCTCTTCTACCAATTGTTAGTAAAGTTTTTGAACGTATTGTACTGAACAGATACATCGACCATATTTTATCTATGTACGATTCTTGTCAGTTCGCATATCGTAAAAATTCATCAACAACATGTGCCTTGATTTATTTGCAAGAAACTGTATTTAACCTCTTAGATCATGATGAAATTGGTGCCGTTCGTATTGTCACTTTCGACCTAAGCCATGCTTTCGAATCTGTTCCACATTCTTTATTAATCAAAACGTTGTATGATCTTTTCTCTGCTGACTGTCATAATCTGTGTAAATGGATTGAGAACTACCTTCATGGTAGACAACAATGTGTGAAGCTTGGCATCATCCGAAGTTCTTTTTTAAGTGTGACGAGTGGAGTGCCACAAGGCTCCATTTTGGGACCTTACCTTTTTTCTGTATACATGTCTTCTTACAGAGCGTATCATCCAGCCAACACAGTTGTGAAGTATGCTGACGATGTAACTTTAATTATGCCTGTTCAGAAATGTCACTTTGGCGATTTATCAATTGTAAATGATGAAGTTTGTCATTTTAGAAATTGGTGTACAAAAAATGAGATGATTGTAAATTGCAATAAATCGAAAGTTTTGAACATTGTCACAGTATCTCACATCCTGCCCCCAGTTCCTTGTTTTGATAACGTCCATCAATTGAAGATTCTTGGTCTTATTTTTAACAATAAGTTAAGCTGGTCTGACCACTTTGACTATTTGATTAAGAAGTTGTCTAAACGTCTGTATGTTTTAAGAGTGTTGAAAGGAGTTGTGTCTCACAATGATCTCGTCGACATTTATAATGCTATCATTCGACCATGTTTTGAATATGCTTCTCAAGTATTTTTTCGACCTGGTGTATATTTAGATAAGTCCTTGTTTAGATTTTGTAAGAGAGCTTTCAGAATAATTCATGGTTACGAAATTTCACATTGCAACGATTGTAATATGTTAAACTTGTGTGAAAGACGCAGACTTCTAGCTATGCGCCTTTTCAAGAACATATTATCAGACTCAAATCACCTTTTATACAATTTGTTGCCACAGGTATCTGAAAGGAGTGGACGTTTACTTTTGCCTTCTGTTAAAACAGCTCGAGCTGCAAATGGTTTCTTTTTTTGCTGTAGCAAACTGTACAACGATTCCTTGTAACTTTTTGACACTGTAAATTTCGTGACTTGTAAAATCCTCCACGATTTCCATTGGAGGCTGTTGTATTTTGTTTTCAATAAAACGCTTATTACTATTAATGTGTCAGACAAAACGTATACAAAACTGCTTTGTGGTTAGCTACAAGATTAGTTAATCATTTTGCTGACTTAATTTGATTTGCTGATGTATATATATTATTTGACTTTGGGAATCTGTGATTTATGATTTTCAATTGAAATATAAATTTCTCCCTCTCTCTCTCTCTCTTCAACGGTCAACTGCGCACAACTTGATAACATTTTGTTGGGTTTAAGAGAATTCTGGTGATTGAACTTCACAATTTACTCATGCAAAATCACAGGTCTGGCTAGGCCCGGGTCATTTTGCACTGTGAACAATTATGGACCCAAACAATTTTCCATGTGAACATTTTTGGATCCAAAAGCAAAATTTTTCTCGCAATAAAAAATGCATCTTTGATCAAAACATTGAATCGCTCTCTTATATTGTGCAAAACGTTCTCAAATTCAGCTTTCGAGTCGAACTGGTGGATCTTCCTTACCTTAAAATTGAGACTATGTTTTAGAGACTTTAGAGAGAGACCTTAGAGAGTACAGGCTTATTGGTGATTTGCTTCTCAAACGTACCTTATCGCTGTGTTGCTGTGCTGAGCAACTGCCAACCGATGCAGGCAATGAAAAGAGATGCGGTAAACCGAAAAATTCTCTTGTCACTAAAATTTTGCGACTCAGTAGAAGCGAATTTCACGACTTTATGTTTTCGTGAATCCGATCAACCGCAAGAATAACCACTCACAACGAAAGCGACAACATTACTCAATTAGCTAATTAATTTAGAACTATAACATGAAACTCGCTTACGGGGAGTCAATGCTTGCCAAGAAGATGGTTCATGCCTTGCGCAAGCTGAAAGCGCAGTAGGAATTTGTCTTACAGTGCTTTGTTATATATTTTCATGCTGTTTGATTGTGAGTTATTGCTTTGTATTACATAATAATGGGGTTACATGTAGCTGTGGGCAATGCATTCGAACGAGAGCATTTTTTCAGTTCACTCAGCTCATTCAATTGGCAGTTTTGGTCTGTCGTTCAGCTCGACGTTAATTTCAATTTGGCGAAAAGCCGCTCTGTTCATCGGTCAGTTCACTGAAAAAAATCGGTCAGTTCGCTCAGTTCTTTCCGCTCACTTTGCAAGACTAATCAAGATGCCAAATAAAAAATATCTGCAATTGTTTGCAAAGACAGATAATATGCAGCAGTACATACTATCTATATTTCAATTTTAGTTATCATTGCTGCCTTACATGCCTAGCACGTATGATAGATAATAAAAACAAAGTAAAAAAGGACATGTACTTCTCCAAATAAAAGTTATCGACTTTGTGATTTCATAAGAAAGCATGTGTCACTAACTTAAGGAAGCAAGAGTTTTGTTTAATGTTCCTGAATTTGAAGATGCCTAAGCAAGTTTTCTTTGTTAACTTATGTAGACATTCATTATGATATTTATCGAGCAAGATACTTGCTTGAAGCAAATGTGCATTATTATTATGGAAAGAGCAATGGATTGTGAGAAATCATGCACACGTTTTGATGCCTCGAATCATTATCTGGATAAACTTTTCCGTGCTTGTAATTATCAAAAGTGACGAACAGTGATTGAATTAAGGCATGAATTTTAAGTCAAATTCCTTATTGAAATGCCTGAAAATTTGGTTTGCTTTTAAGTAAGCGTCTCATCGCATTCCCTGAGATAGATTGTTATTTAAACTTGGAATTATAATCGTTTTTTACAATGAGTCTTTTTCTGGAATCGCTTATTTGTTTTTATTTTTCTGGAAATTTTTAAAAGGCGGTTCCAGTCAACAGGAATAGCGATAATAATAAAAGTCCCAAGCATTTATTTCATTGAGCAATCCCTCGTGTCAACTTTAGCAGAATTGAGACGACTTGAAGTAAGTCTTCAATTTCATTTCAAACATCGCCCGAAGAGCGAAGGCCGATGTGAGAACATACGTGTTTGAAGTAAGTGGAACCACTTTTGTCTTTAAACTTGAATCTCTCAAAATCGACTGCTAAATTGTGAAATCTGAGCCCACATTTATGATCAGGAGGCTGAGATTGATAAGGTAAAAGTTGTATCGAATGCAATCACGCTGTAATAAGAAATGGTTCCGTTGGGTAGTTTCCCTAACTTCACACACGGACATGACTATATTGCGATATTGCCGTTTTTAGCTGTATTGTTGTGAAATGATGCATATATTTGTGATCAACGTAACATATTGGATCAGGTATTGACAAAACAACAAAACAAAGTTCACTTGCTGCGCATATCAGTGAAGCACAGAAGTTGGTTCCTCTAACTTCACAACAACGGAACCACTTTTATCTGTAAACTTGAATTTCTCAAAAACGACTGCGAATTTGTAAAATCTGAGTCCAAAATCGTGATCAGGAGGCTTCAATTGTTGTAGTAGAAGTTGTTTAGAATTGAATATCGCTTTGATAAGAAATGACTCCGCTGGGTGGTTCCGCCAACTTCACACACGTGAACATACCTTCCATTAGAAAATTCGAAAGAAGTACTGGCATTCGTGTTCTTCGATATCACACTCCTCAATCATTTGTAGATTTTGAATAAATTTTGCATGCTCTGTTCTTTTATCTGACTAAGTTCACTCAATATTCAGTATTAGACATATATAAATTGATAATGTAACTTAGCAAATCGAATTTACATAGAAATAATACCTGTTTGATTTGTAATTGACAGATGGATTTTGTCTTGCTAAGTAAAGTCGCAGGAAAGCATACTACTTACACTGTTTTTGTGCTGGTACTCTGGTGTAGGCCTATTGTTTAGATTGATTTTACACCATCATTGTTCTATATGATTCACCAAGCTTCCTGGATCATTGCTAGGTCGATCTGCATTATTGCCACGGAAAAATTCATAATATTTGTCATAACAAAAAGAATTTCTAGGATTTCTTAGGAATCAATTCATTTTCAGGAGTTTTCTAGGATTTCACCAGGTCTCCAATTCAGATTTTTTGACGTTAATGAATTGATACAAGCGTACAGAAGAAAAATACGTCGCTTCTTTGACAATTTATGCTATGAATAACTAGAAAGCTAATTGTTGACAAATTGTCAACCGATGTCCGTTTGTCGTCACCTGAAAAATCGTATCCCGATGAAAGTTAAACAATTTACATGCTCATCTTTGTAGTCATTATATGCGGAGCATGTCAAAGAAAATCAATTAGTCAATCACGATTCTTCTAACAATTCCTATCACTTTCAATACGTTTGGGTCTCGAGAATTCTTCATGTCTCGAAAAAGCTTCATTTCCCCATGTCGACAATTCAAATGAGTATCAGTGAAAATCGATTGTGAATATGCGCCTGACGTTGAATAGAATAAAAGCGGTGTATTCAATTGTGCGAGTTTGTCTATGTTGCATTGCATATCTTCATTGTTTTCATTTCGAATTTGGATAAAATTGTTCAAGTCAAACCTTTTATATGATGACCGTTTTTTCTGGTTTGAGGTTTGCATCTTCGCCTGATTAGTCTACTGCATCGGGTCTGAATACAATGAATTTACTTTGTGATGTAGGCCTATGCATGACTGATTTGTTGCTATTTCAGAAGCATCGAAATCCATCCTTCAATGAATGCAATATGTATGATCACGCTACAAAAAAATCCTGTATTCTTGAAGCGGCAAAATTACTGTCACTTTCAAGTTTTGATGAATGAAGCCTACAGAAAATGAATAGCTGCTAACATGGTAACTAAAACATGAATTTTATGATAACTCCAGAGAATAGACGATTCCCATCAAAGTCTCAATTGTGAGCATAAATGCTGCAACCACAGTGATACCCTCGTGCACAATATAGTGACTAAATATAGCGATACAGGCGAAATCATACTTGACTTAAAATATTATTTTCAGGCATGAGGAGGCACCAGTTTTGGTTTATAGTACATGTACGTGGGTTCCAACCCAAGCCTGTTCGGAACCCACGGTAAAACAGAAGGAACAGTGTTTGTGAATTCAGCTGAAGATATTAAGCACAGTGATGCATCTTTTCTATGGATTAATTGCATCTTAGGCATGCAGTTCACAAAAAGGCAAATTGTCGTTTTCTCTATAACGTGACATGTTGTTTCAAGGAAAGAGGTTACAGGAGGCTAATCCACTACGTAATAAGCTCTTCCATGAAGAACTTCTCGAGAAATAGGTTGCTTGTTTATTAGCTTGGTTGTTTCTCGCCTCGCAAAATACCTTCCATCATAGGAATGTTTGACTAACCGCTATTATCCTTATGTTCTCATGTATCCAAAATTTAATTTGTAATTAACTTTCCGCTATGCTTCCTCAGGTTTGGGGAGACCTTCTATATCGTTCATTCAATATGGATGGCTTGGCCCCGCCATGTGGTGCAGGTTGCAGAACATTTTGGCGTAGATCCTGTAGCTATTTCTGACTACATGGTAGGTAGATTTTCACTTCACCCCGACATCAGTTGAAAATTTGTCAACATTCGCTTAAAAGCGCAAATTTCATGATTTTGAGGTTCAATTAATCAATAAAATACTGTAATGATTATCCTGTGGGTAATTTTCATACAATCAAGGGTGAAGTAGAAAAAACTGCATAAAGCTTTGGTCGATAATTTTGCAAAGTAAGTGTGAAAAATCAAACAGGTTTTCGGCGTCTAGCGCCTTCAAACGGTCGATGGTGCCATCGATCGCTAGAAGGCATTGGACGCCGAAGGCCCGTCTGATTTTTCACTTTAAATTTAAAAAATTATCGACCAAATCTTTTGGTACGAAGGTCCTCGAATCATGCAAAATTGGCACTACTATTCGAAAGAGAAGACTCGAAATATATATAGACATGAAATGTGCGTGATATTCGATACTTGGATAAACATAGACCACCCACTTATTTGTGTAATATCTATTTTTAGACATCGTAATCAGTTTCATTTACATTTTATACCACATTCACCCTTAAATGTGAAATTTCATTCGACCTTCGATGCTTTTGTCTAGGAATTTATCAATTTCTACAAATTCCTGTAAATCGATTCGCGAAGTGTACTTTTTCCCAATTATCTTTCAATTTACACGCTGTAAGCATAGAGTGGTCACAACTCGCAAGTGTGGTTATGATGAAATGGGAAGTGAACACTTGATTGCCGATGTAGTCAATAGGCATCTGCAGCGTAAATATGGCATTCTTCAATTATCATGTTAACAAAGGCACCCTAATCGCTGAAGCTGTTGTTATCATCGACTGCTATTCGCTTAGTTTGTAATCTGACTCAACAGTATGCATTTCGCTTGAAAAATCATAAAAGTTCGCATTCATTTTGCAAACTCAATTCACAAATGCCAATTTTTCCGACAAAAATTAGAAGCATAATTCAAACAAACATACATCGTCCATGCGAATGAACGAATAATCATCGGAAAATGACATCTGGAACGGCAGTTTTTCTTGTCTTATATCGATCTTTGATAAAAATAAAAATGCCAAATTAATATTTCGACCATCTGAAGTGGCCATCATCAGAATTGTACTAAATCATAGGCATTTACTGAACTATGCAAAAAAAGATACATAGATGCTTGACTATAGTACTTAATAACCTATTTCTCAAAGTCTTGAAATCGAAATCGCTTATGCTCAAATAACTGACATGTACCTGCGTATGCCAAAAAATAAGAGATATCTATACAGATAAACTAATCAAGTAACTTAGTTCTATCCGAGTCACTTTAACCGTTCAGAGACGGTGAGCTTAATCAGTAACATTTCATAAATTAAAAAATCGTATCTACTTGGACACTTTTTCAAAACTCTGAAATTTGCGAGTCGGATGTTCTTGTTGATGATGGTCACTTCAGATGATCGAACTATGGATTTTGCACTTTCATTTTTATCAAAGATTTGTGCATTTATAAACTTTAGTTGCTTGTTAACTTATTGTTCTACGTTGTATATTCATTTGTTGTTCTGATTATAGAAATAAGCAATACTACAGAGCGCCGAGAGGTCCTCGAGCATTTATTTTACTTTAAAGAGAGTCTCTGTTCAAAGTATTTGATCGATTATCAAAATCTTTGAATACTTCAAAATATCAGCATCCAAAATATCATCTCCAGCGACATTTTATTTATGTGAATGTTGATTGTAAGTGAAAAGATTTCAATTCTGAAAACCTGAAAGAGCTGAAAAAAACTGTTCATTCCATAAAAGAGTTCGCTTTCTTAATCATCTAAATGGGAAATTATCCAATAATGGGAATTTTATCGATGAAGCTTTAGTGCTGTCAGAACCAGTACTCTGACCACTTTGACAATTCACATGGCTGAAATGAAACAATTTCTGATCTGCTCCACGAATGAAGGAATTGGATTATAGCTGTCGATGCAGTAGATGCATGATATTAACCCACAGAATCTTAGGGAATTTTATATTAAAGAATACAACTGTCTCACTTGAAACGCTCTTCAACAATAACTTGCAAAATGCTCTCAGCACCTTCTTCAACTAACTTGAAAAATAGTCGACAATGATACTATTCACCAGCTCTAAATCGATCTTAGAGCCAAGGATTTTTTCTTTAGGCCATCATTGTCCGTAAGCAAGATATCAAACTTGCATTCTATCATCTCACAGAATTAGATTGCTTAACAGCATCACTTTGCTAGAAGTGCAAACTGATTCGAAACGATAGCACATGCAGGAACCTTCAATGCCTTACAAAGATAGGAAAATGGTCATGCGTCGCTTGCGGATTGCTGTGAATTCTTTCAAAGTGCTCCGATCGTCACGATTCCTTTAGATTCGGAGAATCAGATCACTACGCGAAAATTTTCTCGATAATGTTGATCCTTCCGATCATTATTTAAAAAGTTAGCAAGTGCACGAAAAAAACGTTCATATACGTGGTGCGTCCAAAAAGTTTCCGACCAATGAAAGAAATTCTTTTCAAATTTTAAAGTAAACATCCCGATTAGCCAAAATCTATGGCACTCCTATAGGAAACGTCCTACGGAATTATTGTAATTTTCCTATAGCGTGTAGTGCTATTGCTATGGAACTCTATTCTATGGCACTGTTGGAATGTTTTGTCCCATTGAATTTTGGGGAACTTTGATCCTATTGCCTGTGGGACTAATATGTCCCATAGACTTGTGGGAAATCCTGTCCTATCGAATTTCGGGAAATCCTGTTCTATCGAAATTCTGTCCCATAGAATTTTGGGAAATTCAGTTTTCATGGCAGCTCCTAATGCAACAGCGTGTCTAAACCTTTCCGCGACATACTGACGCTTTATGTGATCGTGATTGTAAAGAATAATCAGTTTAGTTTAGCAATTGTGATAATGTCAATTTAAAGACAACATGCATGAGGTATTTGCACTTTTCACTTTCGATCCCCTTGACATGTCGGTGAAAGTCTGGCCCAGATTTTAAAAAAAATAGTTTGAGAATCAATCACACTATGGAGCATTATTTTTTAGCTAATTTCATGATCATTCACAAAACGCCATTAATTCAAAAAACAGCCAATGATTTTCAATATCTTCTCTTTTTAGCCGTTTGAACACTTGCTTCGATGAAAAGTTTCTCAGAAATCATTCACCATATTTCTTTCTCTTCCATTGGGAAATGTTGTAGGAGTTGATCTGCAACAAACAGGAAATACATTATAAATATGCGATAAATGATAAGTTGATGATGGAACATAGACGTTCTGCATATAGGCAGATAAACTTCATTTAAATGAAAAATAATGCAAAATATTACAATTGAAGAATATTTGATAATTGTTATGTTTCTTGTATGGGAGATTTATATTATTTATATAGGATTATGGCATGATAAAGCAATTGCTCCCCGCTGTCATCTTGCAGATGAAAAATATCGCCTGAAGTTTCATTTTACTTGTTTAATGTCACAACCGCGTTTCGTCTGATTCTTTGATAGTTAGAAAAGGTCAAAATCATAGACATCTGATTTAAATTTTCAATCAGCGAATGCTTTTAAAAGTTATGTCAAAAATCATTTTCACTCGTGAAGGCGCACTGAAAGGATGTCTTTATTGCGGCTTGATCACTTGGATAAAGTGGAATATCGAAGTGCGATTCGTTTTGTATTCTGCTTGGTCAGTCAAGTGCTGACATTGAAGCGAATTTGTTTCGTGCTTTCGGAGACAAGTGTCCGTCACTAGCGACGATCCAATTTTGGATCGCCGAGTTCAAGCGAGAACGCCAACTTGTGGTTGACGAGGAAAGAGAAGGCCACCCAAAAACTTCTGACAGCGAAGGAAACCGCTCCAAATTAGAGAGACTTGTCCTTGAAGATAGGAAGGTGACAACGATACAAATTACTGAGACTTTGAAATTGTCTAAAGGGTCTGTTGGGGAGATCCTGTACGACATGCACTTCACCAGTGGTGGCGCCAGGGTCCTAGAGCTGGGGGGTCCGTGGAAGCGTTGTGCCGACGGTTTTAACCGAGGTGCCGACAGGATATACCGGCTAATTATTGTAATCTATGAACAGCTATGCCTACTTGTGGGCTATACATGCACATGTCAATTGTGTAATTGAGTTGTAAATGTGCAATTTTTGCACACACAAAAAATTGTGCAATCGATGCACACTTTGTTATGCACCTACACATATGTCCGATTTCTTCTTTCAGACAATTTACATGTTAACTGTCACCGAAAATGTGTTTCTATATCTGAAATCTATTAAATTATTAATAACGAGTATATCTATGATTTTCTTTCAAAATCTTGCGTAATGCATGTATGCTAACTTTGAGAATTTTGAAACAAATGCCTGTTGGCTTACCTCGTGTACATTGCATAAGAGCAGGTAGCAAGTTTTGTACCGGTTTGTTAAATTTCTTCTTGCGGAAACAATTAAAATTCGTAAATAAGTAGCTATGAACTGAAAGCATCTTCGCTTGCTAAACGTTACGTGTTGTATAAATACGAGGATACTTTGACTCATGTAGCGTGCGTGATGATGACCTTCATCTGCACTCTATTTTCTTGGAGTTCTCGACTACACCATAAAAGCTATCAACTATGTTAATCGATTTAATGTTAATGCATGCATGCAACTCAAATAATCAGAGCCTATGTAGGAACTTTATGCATTTGTTTTCCAAATTTAATTTGAGAAAAAAGTATATCGAGAAAATATTAGAATTTTTTATGTACAAATGGTGAGGACAAGGAACTGCCGCATGCATATGTCATAAAACCTCGAAAGACATGGGATGTACAAATGTACTTTTCCTAACGTGTTAGGACACGATTTTCAAGAAACAATATCATTTATGTACAAAAGCAAATGGATAGAGCTTGCAAGTTATAACTTCGTTTAAATCAGTATTGGGCCTACATTTACAAAAGATACGAGCAAAAACTGAAATGAGATAGGTCTATAAAAGTAATTGCTATTCGTGATACTATTTTATACACAAACAGAGAAAATAACACTAAGGACAATGATCAATGCTGGCCATCCTTTTTTCTTGATAGTAATCGCATCATACTTTTTACCTCAATATCAAGATCGTCTTGTTGAGCATTGTAAATTTCTCCGAAGGGTCGGATGATATCCTACTTTAAAAAATCTTTGCTTCCAGGGGTCAGTACCGATATACCTTTCACGATAACCTTATTTTCCTCGTTAAATCATCGGTTCAACTCGTTCATGCAAAGATCAATTATCGGATAAAATACGCGTACTTGTGTGCGGAAATCAATAATGGAAGGGAATCCTAGCGAAGACATAACTACACTGTCTTTTAAGCATTTCGATTGTTATCTAATTATTTTTCTTGTGCTTGCTTTTTATAGACCACAAGCATCACAAAGTTCATCTGCTTCATTTGTTTCATAACTCCTTGGCCTGGCTAATTTGAACCCTGAGAAATTTTGAATTAGAAATATTTCGATTATATAAAAAGTTAAATTTAGATATATGCATACTAAATGTACATTTATGTCCAATTGCATGCAAATTATGTATACTGCATTATTATGACTATCACTTAGGAACTATTGCGCTTAACTACAAAGCATTTTGTATGACTAACCATGTGACTGCATGGGATGCAGACTATTTGGCTACACAGATGCTACGGTTATATGACTACCCATACTGTAGGTTACACTGCATGTACATCTGAATCTATGTGACTTCTGTATTTCGCAATAGTAAAAGGGGTTTTCAGTCAAAAAGATGCAAATTTTTCTTGAGCACTTTCAAAGTATATTTGTAATTATTATTAAAGCTTATCTTAACTACTTCCAAAATGAGACTTGCCAAGATCTCATGTTTGAAGCTGCTGGCAAATCGATTGCAATTTTAAACTTCCGTCTCCACTCTCAGGCCGGTCCCTCTCGGATTGTCAAAGTTGTTGCTTTCGACACTACACCCAGACAGGTCATTCAAACGAAGTAGGGGAGGAAATCTTAATTTCTATTAAAACATGCTGTAAGTGGTGGCCAGCCGTCATGCACTGGGGTGTCCCTACTTCTCATGGCAAAGTCAGTGGAACATCTATGCCTTCATTTTTTCCTTCGACTGCTTCACTCAGCGGAAAAATTCCACATTCTCGCCAAAGTCAACCACCTGGGATGATGTCCCAGTAGCGAGAGCCGACACGTCGAAGTTAATCGGAACTGCTTCCAGAAACGACGCAGCGACCAGGCAATAGAGCCGCTGAGGAGGTTACTCCATACCTTACTGTACCACTGACCTTGAATGTAAAGCATCTATTCATAATTTGACATTCTGTGTAGCAGATCGACTTACCGTTTGAACTATTCGACAGCGCGAACAACAGGCGTTCTATTAACTGTTGAATCAGTCGTGCGACTTCAGAAATGGTGCAGATGTGGCGTTTCGTTTTCCTTTTTAAACATTCAAATGAAAGCAAATCAAATGATTGTAACATATTTGGACCATCTCATTGGTGAAATAGCAAGATCATCGCACGATATGGTCTACGCACGCTCGCTACGCTCGCGCAAAATTTGATCGATCACACTACTACCGAAATCTGAATTAGCTCCTTGTCTCTCAAGATAGACGATCTGTTGATTGATTGTATTAGCAGGTGGAAATCTCTAGTAGAAAATCGTTTATCTATTATCCTATCTCATCCTCATCATTCAAAAAATCCACTGAGAAATCAGTTATAATTCTACATGTTAATAGGTAGAAAATCTATTAGATAAGATGCGATCGTATATTCTGAACACGGCAAAATCATCAAAAATGACAATTGCTCCTTCATATTGTCAGCTGTTCTAATTATTCATTAAAGTAATGTCTCAGAATAAGATCTCAGAAACGTGATAACGAACCTTAACAAGACGATAACAAACTTTTATCTTGTGTATAATGATCTATTATAGTTGTGCACGTGTCAACAATAATCAAATAAACAAAAACTCGACACAGAGAAAATCTCTTCCCTATACAATCTTGCTACCGCTCAACAGGATAAAGAGATAACGCTGTAAACAAAAATGCTTGTAGTAAATGTTGCTGACTTGGCTAGCAATCCAAGTCAATATCTAATGCAACGATTCGTAACTGTACTCTCCATTATTGTAATGCAAAATATAGGTGCTGGAGGCCGACTGCCGACAAAATTTAATCCGGGTGCCGACAGTGGCCCTGCCGACGGGGGGTCCAATAATTTTCTTCAATAATTTTCTATTTAACCCCCCGTAGCGCCACCCCTGCACTTCACGAAGGTTGCATCTCGCTTTGTTCCCCGCTTCCTGACCACCGAGATGTACACCCGACGCCGTGAAGCTTGTCAAGGGAATCTTGAAGTTCATCGTCGCCATGCTGATTATTTCTTAAAGAACATCATCACTGTTGACGAAACGCCACTGAGCCTGTACGCACCTGAATCCAGGCGAGAATCTCTGGAATGGCGCAGACTGCCCCCCGAAGAGAAGTGATGCTGACTGCCTTCTGGAATGCAGAAGGAATAATTTTCTTGGATTTCCTACAAAGACAAGAGACAGTGACCGGAGAATATTGTAATTTTTAAATGGTTAATTGTAATTTTTTAATGTTTAATTGATGGTATAATTTGAATTGTTAATCTACGGTGTATATTATTAGCACTATTAAAACAAGTTAGTCGGTTTTGGCTTCAGGTAATTTCTCCTTAGATCGGATGACTTTTATTTGCTACTGCTGTTGATGACAGCTGATGACCCATGAGTTCACTGTCTAGATGAATATATATTTGTAAGGCTACTATTGACTTGTTGGTTTGAACCTTTCAACGTCAATTTTGACTTTAGAGAAAATGAAGGCTGGAGAGAGAGACAGAGAGAATATCTGACGAAGCGAAATACCAAAATCAGCTGAGCAAGGAATTTTTGGAACAGTTGTGCAGTGGGAAAGATAAACGAAATTATTTGATGTTGACTAAGATCAGCTGAAACAGAGATGTAGTACTTAAATTACGTTCGCCGTACTCGGAAGTCCACTATTAGTTTTAGGTATGGTCCTTTTACGTGCAACGGGGTAAGCAACTCCGGGGTGTGAAGCCCAGGACCCGGCAGTTCCGTCCGGGAAAGAAAAAAGAGATCAGCGACAGGTTTCGTCGACGTTTATGCTAAGTTACTGAACCTCGATTCCCAACTACAGGACAAAGCCTTGCCAGTCTCGTTTGACGGAACAAAAACAAAGTTTTATAGCGCAAATATAGAGATAAGTATTTAGACAATTGCGTTGACAAGTAGATAACAAGGAAATACAAGGCATAAGAAATAACTCAAAAGTTCGTTAATATTAGACACACAAAAAGAAATAATTCAACCTCATGATACGAGTACGAACAGAGCGTTACAAATTTAAAGGTGCGCTAGCAAAGATGCCAAATATTCAAGAGGAGACTTGAGGTCAGAGATTTGCAGGTATACAAAGAATCAATGTTACCGCCTTTTGGTGAGATGACCACTCCGAGTTTTCTCCCTCCGTGAAAAAGATCAGGCAATAAACAGTCTTCGATGCGAATCTGCTCGAACAAGCAAGGTTGTTGTTGATGCTGAAGTCTGAAACCGGAGTTGGAGTCTGCGATTATATAGTCCATAAATATTAATTGAGCTGGCCAAAAGTAGAGCCACTCCCCAAAAACAAAGCTACGCCCGATTGAAGCAGGTCCAATCGCCTCGTATTGCAGGCAGCATTGCTAAAATCAAAATGTTGCGCATCCGTGAATCCACTCCCAATCCTTCAATTACTAATTGCCTCGTAGCGTGGACAGGTCTTGACAAGTGTCGAGTATCCGTAAAGTCACTCCCAATCCTTCAATTACTAATTGCCTCGTAGCGTGGACAGGTCTTGACAAGTGTCGAGTATCCGTAAAGCCGCTCCCAATCTTTCCATCATCAGTCGCCCCGCAGCGTGTGCAGGTGTTGGCAGCAATCATTTTTGTTAATTGAGCTGGACAAAATTAGATGCAAAAACTAGATGTTTCAATAAGGCGCCCGCAAGACCCGACTTCGGCAATGAAGTACAAAACACCAATTTGAATGTAAACCGTACAAAAGATGATCACATTTCCATCCACCATGAGGAGCGACGACCTCGTCGCAGTAGACGCAAGACATGTACGATCTGGAAAGGAACAGGGGACACGAGAGCAGATTGTCTATGGTAGGCCTAATAGGCAAACCGTGACCATTATTACTTGTTCAAAGCTACAGTAGTAATAAGCAGCTATAGAGATGCCAATCAGTGGTAGTGCTGTGACACGTTGTACATTATAGTTAGAAAGGAAAACGCTCCATTTTGTGATAAATGTAGTTAGTGGAATAATGGAGGATAAAATAGAACGTTAGTAATGGTGATATGGCTGTTCCAGGACACATTAAAAAAACGAAAAAGGACATACCTGCAAAATAAGAAAAAATCAGCCCAAATCAGAATCCTACCTGAGGTAAACCTTGATCCAAAATGCAAAAATAGGGACCTCTTGAAATTTGCAAATCAAAATGCAAAAATAGGGGCCTCTTGAAATTAGTAAATCAAAATGCAAAAATAGGGGCCTTCTGAAATTTAGTAAATCAAAAATGAATATGAACAAAATTATTCATTTAAAAATGGAAGATGAAAAAACAAAAGAACCATCAGCCCCTTTATATCCTTCATTATCATATGAAAGGGATATAGCACAACATAAAGATAGAGTCAGGTATATGAAAGATAAGGAAGCACAACTATTATTAAGATTAGAACATTATGATAAATTAAGAAAAAGATGGACGATAGTTAAGAATGTGACACAAGGCGTTGGAGCATTTGTAACAGTTTCTTTAGCTGCTCTCACTATTGTCATTTCATCTGGCGTTCTTACAATTCCTGTTGTTGCTACAGCTTTAACAGGTACAGATGTTTTCACAACGTCACTTGCAACAGTGATAGATAAATCTGTAATGACTAAGAAACGAAAATCCTTAAGTAAGAAACATGCCCATGTAAAAGAAGTATATGATAAACTACATTACTACTTCCAGAGAGTGTGTGATGACAATGTTATTACGTTAGATGAGATTGAAAAATTTGATCAAATAGCTAGAGAAGCAACTAAAATTCCTGTTAAATCTCAAGCCAAAGTAAACAATGAAGCTTTTTTAGAAGAAATAAGAACTTTATTAAAAACGTTAGAACAAAGTTCCATAGAACAAAAATAAGTTGTTCAGTAAAGTGTTTTTGCTGTATCTCTATGCTACCACAAAATTCAAATATTATATTATAAAATAATGAATACAAATGAGGTTAAAATAAAACAACTAGAAGAATTAATAAAACAGAAAAATATTATGAAGAAAAAACATAGACAATATCGAATGCTACAAGCTGGCGTTCAATCTGATATGTTAGAAAAAATTCACCTAACTGAACAAGTGAAAACTGATTTTGAAGAAACTATTGCACCACTCAAAATTCTTGAGAAAGAACTTGCAGACCATGATAAACGAATTGACATATCTGATCCAGTGCAGAAAACCATCATGGATGATTATGGTTTGCTAGAAGCAAACATAGAAAAGAAATTACCAAAATCTATGCTATTTGAGCATTCTACTTCATTTATAAATGGAAAGCCATCTCTTAGATTTTACTTAGGTGGAGAAGAATTATTTATAAATACTAAAGAAAGTTTAATTTTTACACCAGACAAAACAGCTTTCAGTTTAGACAGAAATTTCGTGGATTTATTAAGAGGAGCGGATTTAGATAAATATCATACTGATGATCTACTGAAACATAAAACTATGTTATATAAGGTTGGAACTGCAAAAACTCTTAAGCGCTATAAAAATTTGAATGTCTTATTATCCAAAACGTCTAGTACCAGTAAAACAGGAACAAAGATACATTACCAATGCCAACAGCTGGTTATTCAACACCGACTGGTTATTCAACACCAATGGCTGCTTCTCCAGCAAGAACTGGTTATTCAGCACCGACGGATTATTCAACATCGACTGGTTACCCAAAAACAGGAACAGGACTAAAAGAGACAACGGTTTTCCTGCCCGATGATCCACAAGAATTAATAAACAGATTAGAGATTTTATTAGCTGCAACAAAAGAAGGACATAACTCTAGTTTTAACGAAATACATGCAATCTTAAAAAGACTATTAGAAAAGAAAATTATAAGTGAAAAAGACTACAAAAGCTCATCTAAATTATTTAGTTAAAAATGTCTTCGGCAGAACTAGAAAAAATTAATAAACATTTAGAAAATTTAATCGAGATTTTGTCCTCATCAAAATTTAGTACGACATTAAAATTTATAGCAACTACTTCCTCGCATACTTGTAATTTAGATCCTATTATTCACTTAGAACAAGACAAACATTATGAAGTAGCATTAACTAGTTTTTCAACATTTAACACTATACAAAATATTATCAAAGATGTAAATGACCGATTTAAATATTCAAATGACAAAGGTACAACTTGGAAAAAATTGACTTTTCTTCCTGGATCTCATGAAGTTGAATCGATTTCCAATGAAATAAAAAGACATTTAGGTATTCAATTTAAAGACAAGAAACAATCACATTTCGCAGTTGAACCAGCAGTAAATAAATTTTCTCTTACTTTAGATGAAAATCATCAAGTTGATTTTAATCCTGATAGGTCATTGTCGAAACTATTAGGATTTAAAAAGAAACTCTATGCACAAGGTTTTTATATCAGTGAAAATATACCTAAAATAACTGAAATGAATTCAATCAACGTTCAGTGTGATATTATAGAAGGTGGTTATGTTAATGGAAAGCTAACAAATAATATCTTCAGTTATCTAGCATTTACAGTTCCGATTGGTTACAGTTTAAATGTAATCATTAATATATTTTCCCGTTACACGAAAAACAATTAATTCAATTACCATTAGAATAACAGATGAGAAGGGAAAGGCAATAAATTTTGGAGGTGAAGAGATTATGATAGATCTATTATTACGAGAGGTGTAATTAAAAATATTGACTTAAAAATGAGTGAAAACACTTCTGTAAAATCTCCACTAAACAAGAAAGTGAAATTCATTCATCATCATAACTTGTCAAATAAAGTTTTATCAGTTATCTGTGGAAGATCAGGTTGTGGGAAATCTATTATTTAAAATTCTCACGACACCCAACTTTTTGGATTATAACAATCTTATAATTTATACAACAACAGCAGAACAACCTATTTATCAATTTTTGAAATATGGTTTTGAAAATAATCTTACAAAATCGGCTATAGCTTCACTGTTTGAAGAATATGAAAAATCGGAGTATGAAGAGGAAATAAGTTCCTGGTGTGAAGAAGCAGCGAAAAATAGACGATTAGTAGAACCCAAAATAAATAAACACATATCGATACAATTATTACATGATAGTGGTAATATGCAAGATCCTAGTAAACTAAATAAAACGAAAAAACATTGTGTTGTGTTTGATGATTGTGTTAATAACAGAGATCAGGCAGTTCAGAGAAATTATTTTACAAGAGGACGACACAATAACTGTAGTGTCTTTTATTTGACACAAAGTATGTATTCACTAGATGGCAGCGTTATTAGAAAGAATGCTAATATTTTTATGCTTTTTGAAATCAATCCAAGAAACCTAAGTGATTTGTTAAGCGACTTATGTATACGAGATAAAGATGAGTTTAAACAATCTTGCAGTGATGCTTGGTCAAAAGACTATGGATTTATCACAATAAATATTGATAAAAAAGTACATGATAGAATTATAGAAGATTTGTTCACTGACTAGCCTTCGGCTCGAGGGGCCTTGCCCCGACTGAAACTCTGAATAGAACAATTGTTCACTGACTAGATGTTACAGAAATTAAAAAGGTAAAGTAGTTATTCCATCAGGTAAAATCTTTCTTTTATCATCAAATGGATCTAATGCTAATTTATGTTCCTCTTTTAAGTACATTTTATGTTTCTTTGAACAAAGTCTATAATTACATGTTGATTTTATTTCATTATTGAACAATGCCTTCTTATAATCTTGAAATGTTATTTGTTTAGCTATTGATGCTTTTGAAATTCTTTTTAATGTTTTAGATGTTTTAGACTTTGTATTATAACAATAACATTTCGCTTTTAGAAATACAGCTTCTGTTATGTATTCCTCATTTCCTAACTCATCTTTTACTTTACATAAATCAGAAGGATGAATGATATCTTTTATTTTATCTATTTCTTTATCAAGTGAAGAATTATACGGTATTGTTAATTCTAAGAAAACGGAATCCGTATCGCTGAAATGTAACTTATAGTTTTCGCCATAAGTAGGTGCCAAATAATCATATATAAAACTGTACATAAATAGTTTAGCGAGTTCTAATATAGTAAATCCTATAAAATTAAACTGGTCATGTTTTACAATGCTTCTTCTTAGGTGAACAGCACATAGATTATCACTAAATCTAGTAGTTCATTTATATGTTGGTTTCCTTGTTAAATTTTGAAATCGATCTTTATTATAAACTATTTCTATGTTCTGCCTGTTACGTACATTTTCTAAAGTTTTATCATAAAATGCGTTGTTCATTAATTTAAAGAATACGTTTCCAAAATCATCCTTATTTCCGTTTTTCAATATTAAATTCTATATAATTCTGCGACCATTTCGATTTTTTATATATTAGTTTCCGATGTATCTTAATAAGTATCATTCCATGATCTAGATACCAATCTAACATTCTTCCTTCAACAACATACTTTTCTTTATTACTCGTACTTTGTGTTAACATGAGTTTCTTTGTTGGTCTGTATTATTTAGGTAATATAGACTTTTGATAATCTGTAAAGTTGTCTATATTAGGTATTTTATTTTCAGGACAGAATGGAAAATATTTTGTTGTATCTTTTATTTCATCAGGGTACCTTAAGTCAGCTTCATCTTCAATAGTTCGTTCGTACTTATCATTACCACTCCATTCCATTTCACCTGTAGGCAATTCTTGTATCATGCAAGAAGAATATAAACTATTAAAATCATAATATAACAAATAGTTTTCCCTCATAAACTCATCAATTGCATTTTCACGTTCTACTCCTTCTCGTTTCGTTCGAAAATTTTCTAATATCTTTTCTTTCTCCTCTAGTGACAAAGGTTTCATTATTCCATATTCTTGTGGGTTTACTTTCTTGTTATAACATTTAACATATCTGTTACCTAAAACTGATGAAACTCCACCTCTAATTCCAGATTCAAAGAACAATAGTTTATCATAAGAACTTTCCTTATAATTTTTAAGTTTAATACCAGTATGTTTTAATCCTGCTAACCATGTTAAACCTGGTGTAGAATAACAATAGCATGGATCTATTCCATTATATTCTATACACATATCACGAAAGTTTTCAAATAGATCAGGTAGTATTTATACATCTATCTTAAGATATTTCATTGTATAATCATACATTGTTCTACAATTTAACTCTTTCCAATTCTTTTCAGCTTCTGCATAATCTTCTTCAGACAGTTGTGATTGTTTTAATGTTGTTTTAAATTTATCACGTGAAGGAAGTTGTTGTTCTTGCATTATTTCATTTATTCTAGTGATATCACCAGTTAAATATTCATATGGAAATATGCCTTTTAGAGGCTTCAAGTTACATTTACTTAATATTTTATATTGTTCAGGTTTCAATGTTTTTCCCATGAACTCTAATGAATAAGTAGTAAAAAATCTGAATGCATCTAATATTCTAATACTACCAAATTGCATAGAAAAGTATTCTTCTTCTGTTTTACACAGTATGTTTGTTCTTAATTGCTGTAATGTTTCAGATGAGAACAGATCGTTTATTATTAAATGGAAATCATACTTAGAACCATTGTAAAATATAAAGGAACAAAGTTATATCTAAATTTATTTGCATTAAGATTACAAGAATTATGTGCCGCACCTCTATATAATCCATTTAGATGATCATGATCTTTTACTTTATAAGTTGTAAATTCTTTACCACAGTAATAACAATTCTTTTCATTATTAAATTGCACTAATTGTTCAGACATTAATGAAAGCATTGGTTTATTTGTTTTAAGCAATTGTGAAAAACGTCCTTGTAATTCTTCTATTGTGTTAACAAACTTTATAGCACTGTCCTCACCATACTACTGATAATATTCTGATTTAAATAATTCGAGGTAATTTGAATGAATGTAAATTCCCCAACATAATGGTTTTTGCTCAAACAAATGCTTGCTAGTACTTTGTTCTGCAATTTTGACATTATATGCTTCAAAATCGCAATATATTGTAAAGGGTACTTTATTTTTGAAATACCATTTATTGTATTCTAAATAATCTTCTCTTGGAAACGTATTTCTGACTGCTTCATTTTGTTGACAATTCTCCAAATGTCTATTCATTTCTTCTTCAGTTTTAAAGCTCGTCATACATTGGAGACAGGGGAAATTAGCATGATCTGAAGTTTTTGTAAATATAGAAACATCTTTGCACAATATGTAATGTTCTTTATAATATAATATATTTGCTTGTGCTGGTTGTATTAACTGCTGTAACTGCTGTTGATATTGCTGTTCTAACATCTGTAACTGTTGTTGATATTGCTGTTCTGACATCTGTAACTGCTGTTGATATTGCTGCTGTAACATCTGTAACTGCTGTTGATATCCAGAAGTAAAACCGGGTCCTTTATAATTATTATGATTAACCATTATGGGTGTTAATGTTTTTATAATTTCATATTTTTCAGTACATATTACAACGTCTTGGTAAATAATATTATGGTGTATACAGGGTGAGTCAAAATTAGCCGTGAATGATAATAACAACTTTATTATTTGAAAAATCTGTGTAAGGCCTATATACATAAAACAATTTTTCAACTAGCAAATTATTATAACAATCTTTAGCCTTCAAATAAACTACCATTGGCTGACAAGCACTTTTGCAACCGTTTCGGGAAATCTCTGAAAGTCTCGGAACATTTTGAGAGGAATTGCCGTCATTTCCATTTGGATTCTATTTGTCAGTTCTATCACAGAAGGGAAGATCACATTCTGAGGATGATATACTCGACTTCGAAGATAGGACCAGAACCAGTAGTGACATGTCGTGAGGTTAGGTGACCGTGCCGGCCACTCAATAAAGCCTCGCCTACCGATCCACTGTTGGGGCATTTCTTGATCCAAAATTTGGCGGGCGTTCACACAGTAATGATTGCTAGCCCCATCCTGTTGGTAAATCATCTGCTTGTTTCTTTTGAAATAAGGAACAACTTTTTCACAGAGAATTTCACAATATCTTTCCCCATTGATTGTGCGAGTGTCAATGTTTGTGTCAATAATTCCATTGAAGGAAATACAGGCCCAAACGGTAACTGAGGGTGTTTGCCCTGGATCTCTGAATTTGATGTGAGGATTATCCGTCGACCAGAAGTGAACATTATGTCTATTAACTTGTCCGTTCAGATGAAACACACATTCGTCTGAAAAAGTCAGCTTTCTCAGAAACGATCGATCATTGGTGAACCTGTTTTGCATTACTTCGCAAACCTGGCGCCTTCGGCCGTCATCTCCATCGACAAGCTCCTGGCAATACAGTGGCTTATAAGGATGAAATTCATTCTTCTTTAGTATTCTACAGACGTTGGACTGAGACAATTCTAGTTCTTCAGAGAGACGACGAGTGGATGTTGTCGGATCTCTCTGAACTGCACCCAAAACTCGCTCTTCGTTTCCTGGCTTTCTGCGGACTTTGGTCTTCCTTGACCTGGTCTCTGATGCACAAGAGAACCTGTTTCTAACAGTTTGTTTTTCCAATCAATCAGGGTTTGTCGAGGTGGTGCTTCTTTGTTGAATTCAATGCGAAATCGTCGCCTACAGCCCTCTACCGAACGGCTGCCTGTTGCAGCAATTACCCAAGAGGTAATCAGAACTCGCTCTTTAATGGTGTATTCCATCTCTTATCACACTACATTAGAAATGAAAAATTGGTGGACAGATTGACTTACTTTCAATACGAATCGATCACGCAGTCATGGGAATGATGATTCATTTCTGTTTACAACTGTTAGTGATGCAAAACTTGCTAAGCATGAAAGAAAACCTTTGTTTTTTGTTCACGGCTAATTTTGACTCACCCTGTATAATTACCGCGTTCATTATATTGCATTTCTGTTCGGCATAAACTTTTACTATCTAAGTAAAATTCTTTTACGTTTGCATAGACAGTGTCATTAACTTTAACATCTCCAGTATATAAGGGAGTAATATTACCAATAGAAATATATTTCACATTTAATTCAAACACATTTACTTCTATTATATGTTTGTTCTTTTTATGAAACTTTGTTTGCTTATTATAATCATATGGAAATTCATCTAATCCATCAGAAAGATCAAATTCTTTTATGTATTCTTCTTTATTGTAGTGACTTAGTCTTTCTTTGTGATGTCGTTCAGGATGTAAATGTGCTATAACACTCTACAGAAAACAATAGTTGTCTTCGTTTTGTACGTTAATTATTTGTGGTGAACTGAAAGGCAGGGGTATGTAACTACCTCCAGTATTATTTTTATATTTGTCAATTACTAATTTCTTGGATACTATTCTAACAAGCTTCCAACCAGATTCACGCAATTGAGCTTCAGTTATAGCATCTTTTAATCTATTTATCAATATTTCAAATATAGTTTGTACATCATTTACATTTAAGATTACTTGAGTTTGACTAAAATGGCCTTGTACTATTTCTTCAATATTTCCATCAGGCCCAGTCTTTGTGTAAAGTACTTCTACATTCATATAGCATTTGAAAGATTTTCTAAATATATTATAAAAGTTGGATAGAATATCATAAAAAGTTTCATCGGTTTCGACAGATTCATCATACTCATAAATGTCACTTTGTTCGGGCGAAGCCCTAGAACCTTAGGTTCGTTTAGAGTCATCATATAAATACTTTTTACCTATTTCAGGTTCATCTATTACACTAAAAACTTTTTTATATTCTGAATGTGAATAATCATCAAATACTCTTTTGACTTCTATATCAGTAGGTAATGTTTTTAGATAGTTTATATATTCATTCATTCTCGTTATATTACTTGTATCATGTCGTTCTACATTTCGTAAATGTATTTGACTTTTTAAATGAGATTTGTAACCTCTAGGTGTCTGTAACTGTTTGTTACAAATGCTGCAATATAAATTAGCATTTTCCATTATTTACTTTTTTAAAGAAAAAAATGTGTATTTACATATACACAGGAATATTCAGCTGTTCTAAAGTCTCTAAATCATAAACAGTTGAATTCTCTTTATTAACCAACCACCATAAATTATTGTGTGCTAAAAATACTCTGAAACTTCGTAGACAAAGAGGAATGTATTTAGTTTTAGCATAACTTCTTATACCATGTTCGATCTTATAGTCTTTCACGAATTGCATATATTTACGATGGTAATAAAATTTAACTTCATGTTTCGGTGTGAGAGGCTTTGTAGAATGACGATAATTTTTTAAAGCTGGTGCCTGTTCTATTTTATAGGCATTTGTCTTCTGAGTTTCACTCACCTCGTTAATCATTTTTTTAAAAAACAAAAATTACATATGAAACAAAATTACATTTTATTTAACTCATTAAATAGTGGTTTTATATAATTTACTGGGGGGTTCCATGTAATTTGCCGGTGGTTTCACATAGTTCATAGGTGGTTTCACATAGTTCATCGGTGGATTCACATCGTTCATCGGTGGATTTTTCCATTTTTTTAAAGTGAGAAAAGTACTTAACACTCCGTGCGTCCGTCACTCCTTTATGCCCCCAGAATCCCTCCCTGTCAGCTACGGATAAGCTGTTCCGGGGCCAAAAAGAAGCATGCCTAACCACAAGTGAGGATAGGGACAATCTCTGAATTAGTGCAGACGAAAAGTTACTTTCCCACACCCAAAGTTACTTTCCAACCCTGTTCCGGGGCCCAAAACGAAGCCTTATCCACTCAACCTCGCGTATGGGGAGGGTTCTAAACTACTACAGACGCAAAGTTGCTTTCACATCCCCAAAGTTACTTTCCCACACAAGTGGCTGAATGACGTTGGTAGCTTTTCTTCAATAAAACTTTGTTACAGTATTTACATCTTACTCGTATCTTTAAACAATCTTTACAGTGATACTTACTATCATAAAATCCCGATTTGGGTTTTAAAATTTCACAAATAGTGCATTTTCGTGTGTTAGTAGAAAATGAATTATAATGATTAGAAAACCGCTGACTAGAAAAAAATTTATTACAACACGTACATTGTCTATCTTTTATTTTGGGGAGTGGTGGCAATTGACATGTCCTTAGGTGACGGGCAAAATTCTTCGACGTTATACTTTTCCCACAGTCATTACATGTTTTTCTTTTTTGCTTGGGTTACTTTTTGTTGTACTGGTTGTATCTGTTGTACTGTTTGTACTGGTTGTACTGGCTGTTCATGTAGGGGGTGTACTGGCTGTTCATGTAGGGGGCGTACTGGGTGTACTTGTACTGGCTGTTCATGTACTGAGTGCAGTGCCTGTACTGGCTGTAGTGCCGCATGTGCTGGGTGCACTGTCGCATGAACTACTTTCATATGTTTATTTAATGATGCTTTATTACGAAAAGATAAATTACAGATTTCGCATAGAACTTGGTTCCGTTGACTTTGTTGGATAGCATATTTTTTAACAGAAGAAAAGAATGATGTTAACAAATGTTGGCGGGTGTGCTTACATTCCGAATAATCAAGAATCAGAAATAGAACTAGAAAACTATATCATGAAAACTCGAGACGTTTTAACAGGTCCGTTACATCTTTCTATTCTTCCACAACAAAATACTGAGTTAGCAAATAAAGAATATGTTGATAGACAAATAAATGTCTTGAAAGAAGAACTGACTCCACTAATGAAAGAAACAAAGCTTCTAAAACCGAATGACAAATCATTAACAGAAAAATTATCAAAACTTGATAAAAAGGATAAAGAGCTAGAAGTAAAATTGCTACAACTTGATAAAAAAGATAAAGAGCTAGAAGCAACAATATCAACACTTCATAGAAAGCTAGCAGAACAATCAAAGAGTTTGATATTACTTTCTATAAATTTAAGGCTGCTATTCTAAAGAGTACAAATCAAAATATACAACTGAAAGAAGAGTTAGAAAAACGTACCAAAAGGATCAAAAATTATTACAACAGTTACATCAGTTACAATCTACATTTCAAAAACATGTTGATAAATTGAGTAGCAGAAATACACAACAAGCGAAGTTCATGAATAGTATGAACAATGAAGTGAAAACACTTAATCAAAAGTTTAATGAATTAAAGACACTTAAAACGAATTTAGAAAATGAAATAAAGAAAAATGATAAGGAAAATAAAGAACAGTTGAATGTTCTTAAAATTAAGTTAAATGCTCTTAAAACAGCATTAAAGATGAATGAGAAGAAAATGCAAGTCAATAGAAAAGAAATTATAATACATCACACGCTGCTTGACGCAATAGATAAAGTGCAACAGAAAATTAATAAAGTTATCACGCGGTTGTTGTCCACTCACACACGTAAATCTTAATAGAACCTTGTTCAGAGGCTTTAGCCGATCGGGCCAAAGGTCCTCAGGTTACTAACCTATAGAACCTTGTTCAGAAGCTTTAGCCGACCACTTTGTTCAGAGGTTTTAGCCGATCACAAACGTAAATATTTTTCCAAAAAGTCAAATTTAAGCTTAAAAAATGCCTATAATTTATAAACACAATCTTAGACATTTTGCTTTAAATAATAAAATTGCTCATGAACCATCTATGAAACCTGTGTACCATTATGACAGTGTAGAAACTATTCAAAAAGAAGGAGCTGGCATCTTTTCTGGAATCGGAAGTATCGTTAACTTGATTAAAAATAATAAAGATTTGATTTCATCTGCTGCTAAAGAAGCAGCTGCTATAGGTAGTACAGCTAGTGCAATATCAAATGCTGTTAAGTCACAAAACGAATTAAAACAACTAGAAGCTATTCGTAAACTTAGGAATGATGCTAAAGAACTACAAAACGATAAAAAGCTTTCAGAGGAAACGAAAAACAAAATTGCGAACCTGGCAATTCCGACAGGCGGAGCCTGGAGGACCGGAGCTCCGACTGAGAGTAAAAAGCAGACGAAGCCTGGAAGAGCGGAGGACCAGTCTCTTGAAGAAATGAGAGGAAATGGTGCATACAGCGGAGCTCGAATAGCAAAACTCTAGTAGAAAACTGATTTTTTCTGATAAAAAATATAATGTCGTGTCTAATTGAAAGCAAATTTAGATTAGACGATCCCCCGTTCGTTCGTTACAATCAAAAAAAGAATGACTATATAAGAGTTGCTATGAATCCTGGATCTTCAGGAAGAGTGAATACTGGAGGTGATTTAATTTTTGAAGTTGATAATCAGCAAAGTTATATATATTTACCCGATTCATTTTTGCACTGCGAATATTCTCTATATTCTGATGCTGATTTTACAATACCATTACTTGCTAAGGATAATATTACATTAGAAAACAATTTCTTTCCAAGATTATTTACACAAATGCGTTTGGATGTTGCAACACAAAATATAGAAACCATAAGTGATTCTCTTGGTATTATTGATTCAATGCTTCGATTTGTTACAATAGGTGAAAATACTAAAATGCATGAAATCGAAGGATGGTTTCCTGATAACCATACCGGCATACTTAACTCACACTGGAACAGACGCAGCAGGAATTGCGAAAGATGTAGAAAACATAGTGAAACAGTTAAACAGTACACAAAATAGCTCATATCAGAAAAGACGTGATTTTAACAAGAAAAGTAAACAAACTGTTGATTGGTCATTATCTCCGTTATTCGGTTATTTGGATTACACTAAAATATCATGTCAATTGAAATTAAAATTAATAATTCATCGCACTGTAAATAATGAATCAATATTTTATGGTAAGACTGGAAAAAAGCATATTCAAAAATTGATAGACTTGAATGGTGGATAAAACATATCACTCCTAGTTCAGAGGTTGAAACAACTATTACGAAAAGATTAAATACGAACAAACCAATTCCAGTAAGTTTTATGAAGCGTACAGCGAGTTCTGTAACTTCTTCTGAACAAAGATTTAACTGGCATTTCACAAGGACATCAAATACTCCAAGATATTTTTTACTCACCTTTCAAAAGAATGAAGCACCTAGTTTTGATAAGAACAATGGTCTTTTCCATATTAATTCAATTAGAAGTTTACAAATTTCTTTAAATCAAACACGTTATCCTATTGATCCATTGAGATTTGATAACACCAATAATCAGGATATGGAAGGATATGATGCTTATAGAAATTTGTGTCGAGAATTTGGAGTAGAAGCACAATTAACTCCTGTAGAATGGAAGAATTTATATCCTGTTTTCTGTTTTGATTTAAGTGCACAATCGGAAGATATTATTAAGAACGGTTGTGATGTAACAATTATTATCGAAAAGAATAATTCCACAACATTATTGATGGCTTATGGTTTATTGCTAGAAGACGCTGAATATTCTATTGAAATTCTTAATGGAAAGATGGTTAGGATCGGTTAGTAATCTGAACAAAGTTCAGTTTTGTTGGTTTTGTTGGTTATAGGTTAGTAACCCAAAGCCTCGTCGATAGGCTAAAGTCTCTGAACAAAGTGATCGGCTAAGGTCTCTGAAAAAAGTGATCGGCTAATGCCTCAGAACAAAGTGAGTGATCGGTTGAGGCCTCTGAACAAAGTTCTATCGATTAATTAGAATAATTTTTTTTATTAAAAAATAGTGCAAGTGAATAATAAAACGGTTGAATTAAAACTACGTATCATCATTACAAAAATACACCTAAAACTATTACGATTGACAAAAAGAAGTATTACATAAGTAAACCAATGATAGAGAATATTCAATTACAAGAAGAAAAGAATGGTGGAATTCTCCCATTAATTCCTCTAATAATAGGGGGTATAGCAGCAGCAGGAAGTGTTGCAGGTGGGACAGCTGGCATTGTCCAGGCAGTAAATAGAAATAAATCAGAGAAGGCAGCATTAGAAGAACAAAAACGACTAATCGAGAGTTACAGAAAGCTGCTAATGGTGAGGGAATAGTAGATAATTTTATTAGTAAATTAAATTTAGTTGATGAAGGAAAAAGAGTTCTTAAAAGTGTACTACATAATATTGATCAATTGAATCTAAAAATTTAATTGAAATAAAAGAAACAAAAGATCGTTCTGGAATATATCTAAGTCCTAGTATGGTGCGTTAATATTTGATCTTCAAAAATGAATTTTAGTAACTTAAGAATTTCAAATCTAGATCAAATGGATTATCTCTTGAAAGTACATAAAACCTTGGTTCCGACAACTTCGTTGCATTCCGCGGGTGGTCCAACTGCATCTTCGATGCCGAGACGCGAAGCGTCGACTTCCGGTTGTCAGCGTTACGAAAGTAACCATATACAAAAAAACATTACAAGACTTTCCTGGATTTATTTGGGCAAAGTATAAAAGTGAAAAACATATACCAAGTCATAATTTTACTGGCCCTGGTACAAGATTAGATTTAAGATTAAACGATGATAATATACCTAGAGAAAATAGTGAACCAATAAACAGAGTTGATGCAGCAGCTTATAGACACGATCTAGCTTATCAAAATCATGACCTAAGCTCTCGACATGAAGCAGATAAGAAAATGATTCAAGAATTAGATAGCATTCAGAATCCTTCCTTTAGAGAAAGAATTGAAAGAATGTTTGTTAAAAAGGCTTTACAAGCAAAAATGCTTTTTAGTCAGGGTATTGAACCGTCAGCAAGTGAAACTTATGCCTCCGAAATTCATAAAGAATATAGAAAACAAAATATCTATCGAAAGTAAAAGTATTTAATAAAGATGATATTTGGAGTGCAGATCTAATCAATATGCCGAATGAAAGAAGGTTTAAGTACGCATTGACCGTCAGATTTATAGAGATATAGATTTATATACACGACACGCTTGGGAAAAACCTTCAAAAAACAAAAGTGGTCTGTCAGTTAAATATGCGTTTGAAGAAATCTTTTAAGAACGTGATGGAAAACCAAAGAAGCTATTCGTTGAGAAAGTATCTGAATTTTATAATAGAAATGTTAAGCCACTATTTGAAACCGTTTATTCAACTGAAAATGCTGGAGAGGCTGTATTAATAGAGAGATTTAATAGATCATTAGAAAGTAAATTATTTAAGAAATTTACAAAACAAGGTAATCAGAAATGGCTAAAAATATTACCAGGAACTGTAGAAGAGTATAACAATAAGATTCATTCAAGTATTGAAGAAACTCCAAAGAATACTTCTGGCGATCCTGATTTAATACGAAAGAAAATATTCGAAAATAATTATTCGAATGAGAGTAATCCGAATTTACAGAAACGTAAGCCGAAATTTAAGATTGGAGATAGGGTACGAATATTCAAGTATAAGAATAAATTTGAAAAAGGCTTTCTTTGTTATTAGACTAAAGAGATGTTTGAAGCCTGTAAAATGAATCAAACTTCTCCGATTACTCATGAAATTAAAGATTTAGATGATGATGAAATCAGAGGCAGATTTTATGAAAATGAATTACAAAAAACTGATTTTTAATTTTTGGACTAGCGTTTCGGGAATTAAATTCCCTTATTCAATTCTAACATAACATCAAGAAATGGTACTCCTTCCTGTAATTTCAATAAAACATAAAGACATCATTGTCCACAGTAAGTTAATCCTGGTTTTTGAATTTGAAATGTATTATAAATTCCATTTCCAAGTAATTCTTTGAGTTCTGTTGTTGGAGGCAAACCATATGAGTCAAAATAAAAATTAGAACCGTCTTTATTTCTTTGTTCTGCTAACTAATTTACTCCTTTTTGTTCTGATGTGTGAAGATTTGTTATGAAGTTCACTTCAGGTACATCTTTTATCAATAGTAATTCATTTCTCATCAATGCGTGAAAATTCTTTATTCCGAATTGATTAGCAATTTTCTTTAGATCAAAATTCGTAGTTGATTGCTTTCTATATAATTTTAAGAAGCAGCCGAAGGTCGGCGAGCGAAGCTCGGAGTCTTCAAAGTTTAAGTTTTTCTTTGTCTGCTTTTTGTTATTCATTTTTTTACAAAAATAGTATATTTAACATATTTTGTTCTCTGAATTTGAAAACAAGCAATTTTATAAAAGAAAATAAAATAGTGTGTAAACATATAATGTTCATAAACTTTGACAGAAGGGGAATCTACATCTCACTTTTGATCAAATAACCGATGCAAAGTTACGCATGCATGTAACATTTTGTCCACGCGTGGACGCGATCTAATTGGCTGAAGCACGGTGTTGTAACTGAATGGCATAGTAATTGCATGTACATGTATAACAGGAAATAGCATTGCATACAAGTGAGAGAGACTGAAAAATGATCTAAAAGTTTTCTTCACAACACGAATCATGTCCACGCGTGGACGCGATCTAATTGGTTGGAGCACGGTATTGTGACTGAATGGCATAGTAATTGCATGTACATGTATAACAGGAAATAGCATTGCATATAAATGAGAGAGATTCAAAAATGATAAGTTTTGTTCACAACACGATTCATGTCGACGCGTGGACGCGATTTGATAGGGAGCGCGGTATTACAACTAAATGACACATCATTGTTTGGGAGAAGAATGGAATCATTTTGAATGTCACACAATTGCTCAGAACAATAAATCTAGTTGCCGCACCAAGATTCTCCATCACTTTGTAGACAATCTCCCAATATGGTTAGAACGCGTTTTAAAAGTCTGAGAGGAACAGACACCCTACAAAGCCTAAGAAATTTGTCTGCTAATTTACCTAATCTCATTGCAAATGAAATTTCTGTGCGTGAATGTTCGATCTCATTTTGCTTCAAGAGACTATAAAAATAAGTCTTGTCATTACCACAAAGAGATAGAAGATAATTGATGTGCTTACCGATAGAAATTTTGCACGTCACAGTGAGCAAGATGCTTCTTTTTTCATGCAAGAAGAATTTGGGTAAGTTTACAATTGTATTATCCTCTCCACCATTTTACTCTATAAAATTCTCCAAAGAATCTGTAAATTCAAACCTTTCAACAATATTCTCCATTAATTCTTGACGTAATTTGTTCATCCTCCCTGGCAACGATTGTTTTCTTCTATCTTCATTTTGCATTTTCTTGAAATTTTTTCTCTCTATCCGTGATGCTTCGATGAAGTCTGTATCAAACAAGTGAGGGCATTTCGCAGTCTCCTTTCTAACAAATTCGAAATAATCACCGTGTTTTTCTGAAGATATAAACAAATTTGCGATCTCACAGAAGAAATTTGGCAAATTTTCTCTGATAATCTTTGATTGAGTAGCGGAAAACTCTTGACTCATTATGAGAAATAGATGACGAGAGCGTTTTGGTACAACCGTCACTGACAGGAAATACTCTTAAATGAACTTATGTGTTCTGAGTTCACAAGAAGAATTGCTTTTATTGTCACCGCACCCTTATGTGTTATCAATCTATGAATTCACAATATGAGGTACTTTTAATCAATACATGCGGAGAGAGGAAACGTTAAATGAATTTTGTGAATGCATTTGCATTTCCAAAAGTCACTTTGAAATCTGATTCTGAAAATAATTTACGTAGGCGTAAATTGAACTGTCAAAATTTCACCGAGGCGTAAATTGAAATGACAATAGTGAGAGCGCCTAAAGAAACTGTTACAAATGCTCCAATGCCTTGTGTCACATTCTTAACTATAGTCCATCTTTTTCTTAATTTATGATAATGCTCTAAACTTAACAATAGTTGCGCTTCCTTATCTTTTATGTACCTAACTCTATCTTTGTGTTTTGCTATATCCATTTCATATAATAATGAAGGATATAAAGGGGCCGATGGTTCTTTTGTTTTTACATCTTCCATTTTTTTTAATGAATATTTTTATTGCATTTTTATCCATATTCATTTTTGATTTACTCAATTTCAAGAGGAGCCTATTTTTTCATTTTGATTTGCTAATTTCAAGAGGACCCTATCTTTGCATTTTGGATCAAGGTTTACCTCAGGTAGGGTTCTGATTTGGGCTGATTTTTTCTTATTTTGCAGGTAGGTCATTTTTCGTTTTTTTTAATGTGTCCTGGAACGGCCATATCACCATTACTAACGCTATTGTACAGGAAAAAATAATTACACTAAGTGCGCTCGCTTAATGTCCCGTAGGGATGTTGGCGTGATTTGGCGGACGACGCGGGGAGACATGTCCGCAATCGTCCGTGGAGACTTTCTAACGAACTCCCAAGGTAGTCCCTGGAAAATGTCTTGCACAGTTACCCGTGCCACTTGCAGCCATTCGGCGGAGATTATTCGTCGCTCCTTCGGGAGCACGAATAGTCCCGCGCAGCAGTTCAAGTAGTTGGCGCCGGGCGGTCTGGTCGCGCTGTGAAGTCGTCCAGCGAGATTTCCAGTAGGCGTTATGCCTGATGGGATCGACATGCTGATCGTCCGCGGCACTGGTATTGCCTTGCAGGACGTTATTACACGGACGGAGGACGGTCGAGCGATTTTCCGTGGCCACGATGGCGGTACGTCCGTGCCGTGGGATGTCCGCAACATTTCCATGATGCGGTCCGTGATCGCGGGCCACTGCGGTGGTCTCCTTCTGGACCGCACAGCCGACAGGATGGGTCACCGCAGCAGTGTCTCCAGTGAATCGTTTCCGAGGAGGGCAACGTCCAGTGCGTGTCCGGAGCCCTGTAGTCGCGGGTGGCCCGCAATACCTGTTTGAAGCCGTGCTGGCTTCCGGCTTCCGGCTTCGAGCTCCTCGTCCGTCATCTGAAGGACATCTTGGAATTCCAGGCCCGATTGGATCGGCAACAGGCGCCTGTCCTCCTCTGGCGTCGGGACGTAGTCCGACGCGGGTTTTTGATGCCACTCCGGCGATAAAGGCCGCCACGAGCACTGCGCCATCTTTTGACGCGCAAAAGACGCCGTAGTGCGCTCTGGCTCTCGTCAGGTGCCCGGTCCGGCCGATACTGTCGGTGAGGAGACTGACAAGGGAGGCAAGAGGCTCCCTCACCCCAAGTTTGGAGTGCGTTGTGGAACCACTTCGCTTCCCCACGCTCCGCCCATGACGCCAATTGTACGGCTGTGACGACCAGAAGACATAAATATTGCATAATAAAGCTTTTATCAGATAAGAAGTTAGACAACTAATGAACAATATTGAGAGTTACAAGCAGATTTGAATTCAAACATAGTTATGCATAATGATCTGCATGTACACCAATACGAGAATAGATATATCTTTATATCATGTTCCATGATATCTTGAAACTATACAACATTCTCCCCCGACAAAGAGCGAAAATGTTGCCATCGCATTTGCAATCGGTCCGGTTGCCTCTTCTGTCTTCCGGATCGGTGTAGTTGATCATTGTCATTCGGCGAACTCGTTTCATTTTCACTTGATTCTGCGTTTACCTCTGTCACATCAGGACATTCATCGAGGTCGTCCTCCACCTGAGTACTACTTTCTTCGTTTGTTTGATTCCCAGGAGACAGAGCTCTCGTAGAGATGGTATCCGTTCTTCCGCCTTCCCTCTTCACTCTAGCGAAATATGGATTTATGACTTCTTCTATCACAACTGGTCTAACAAATGGATCGTCCTTGCTTCTAACAAATATCTTCTTGTATGCTTGTTTCCCTAATTGCAACCATTTCGGAAGTGAGACACCATAGCTGTTTCTCCGTGTGAATGTGAAAAATCTATCATGAGGAGTGTCATTTGTGCTTGTGCATAAGAGACCTCTGATTGATGACAACGCTGCAGACAATTTGGACTCCCACATATTTGCCGGAAGATTTTCTGAATGCAATAGGCAGGTGATTGCTTTCCAAATCAGACCATTGTATATTTCGTTCTGTCTGTTGCCTCTGGGATTGTAAGGTGTGGTTCGCGAATGTGATATGCCCATTTTAAGACAAAAGCAATCGAATTCTGTGGAGAGAAATTAACTGCCACGATCTGAGTGTAAAAATCCAGGCGTTCCGAATATGCCAAACAGATTTCTCAGATTTGCGATCACTGATCTTGATGTTATATCTGTCATGGGGAAAGCGAATGGAAAACGACTGTACTCATCAATGACGGTAAGTAGGTATCGGTTATGTCTGTCTTTTGATGGTACCTTTGGACCGACAATATCAATACTGAGACGTTCAAAAGGTTTCATTGCTTTGATGATATGACTACGTGGAGAGGGTTTGAAAAATTTTGGTTTGCATTCCAGACAAGTCTTGCAATTGGACACTGTGTTCTGAACTTCATTCAAAGAAAATGGCAGATTGTTTCGACGTACGTATTCCCAAAGTCGGGTTATTCCTGGATGAGCTAGATCATGATGCAGACGATTGAGTTCTATGCGATTGCCACCCGTTGCTGCGAGGCGTGATGGGGCATCAGCCGAAACATTCTCTTTTCCTTGTCGATATATTATTTCGTATTGATAGTCAGACAGTTCTAGTCTCCAACGAATAAGCTTGCCATTCTTGATTCTTGATTTTTGTTTTGAGAAAAGGAAAGAGACGGATTTTTGATCAGTTTTGACGACAGTTCGGTAAGACCTTATGAACGAAGACCACTTTCGAAAAGATTCTACAATGGCCATCGTCTCTCTTTCGACTGCTGATTGATTCTGTTCCGACATCGATAAAGTCCGAGAGAAATATGCTATTGGACGATCACACTGAGATAATACTGCTCCAATTCCGGTTCCGGAGGCGTCTGTTTCTAGAATGAGTGGACCATTGTCTTTATCTGGGATTATCAAAATTGAAGACAAAATATCATTCTTCAGAAGTTCAATTGAACTGATGGCCGAATGAGATAAGGGGAATTCCATCCTATGTTGAGCATCGAGCAATGGCTTTATTTTATTGGCATAATCTGGCATCCACTTTGCGTTGTAGGCAAAGAAACCAACAAACCTTTGAAGCTGACTTTTGTTGGAAGGAATGGGATAATTTATCAGTGTTTCGAGCCTTTCCTTGTCCGGTCTCTTCGTCCCGTTTTCGATGATATTCCCGAGTATTGAAATTCTTTGTTCCCCAAAGACACATTTTTCTCTGTTGAGGGTCAGATTGTCCTTTTCTGAAGCCTCCATAAACTGGTTCAATAATGAATCATGCTCTTCTTTCGTTTTTCCTCCAATGATGATATCATCCAAGTAGGCCACAGTATTTCTGAGCTTGTGCTTTGAAATGAAATTGTCCATGATTCTCTGAAAAGAGGGAACGGCGTTTGTGATTCCAAAAGGAATTCTCCTAAACTGGTAGAGTTTCTCGGATGAAAATTATGGGAGAGTTTACCGTTCGCTTCAAATGCGGTGAACGGTCGATCGGATTCGATGATCGTTATCTGATGATAAGAAGACTTTAGATACATTTATGAGAAATATTGATTTGAGGCAACTGAATTCAAGACTTGCTCGACATCTGCAAATGGATATGCATCAATTTCTGTGAACCTGTTCACTGTGTGTGAATAATCGACAACCATCCTTGGCTTGGTCTTTCTGACTACGAATACTTGTGCTCGCCATGGAGAACGCGACTCCTCGATGATGTCTGACTCCAGTAAGCGTTGAATTTCCGATTTTATGTAACTCTTATCTTCTTCCGTGAGTTTTCGAGATTTGGTACGTATTGGTCTGACATCATTGCTTTGAAGTTCGGAAAACAAAGGAGGACATTCTGCTTTCATACATGGGAAAATTGTGCAACATTGATTTTGATTTCATTCATTTTTGTTTGACACCGTTAGTGTTGGCCGGGGTCCATACAAAAGTAACTCTACCTTTTCATGTTCAGACAACACGTCCATTCCCACTATCATGCTTGAAATAAGGTGTTCGACTACCTTGGCTCGAACTTCATATAGCTCTTCATTGATAGCCAGACTCATATCTGCATGCCCGATAACTTCACAAGACGAATCATTTGCAATTTGTGTCAACGAGTGTGATGGGATTACTTTAAGTTTCTGATTTCTCGCAACATCCTTGCGAATAAAGGTATCTGTTGATCCACGATCAATCAATGTTCTCAAAGTTGTCGTACCATTGATGGTAACCGGATAGTAGACTGAGAGAACTTTCCCGGCTGCACACATGTGTCTTCGGCTGCGTTTCTTGTGTCTTCGTTTTCAATGTTTTGAACAACTGCAGCTTGTGATCGACAAACCTTTTCCCAATGTCCAAGCTTATTACATTTGTAACACTGAGAATTCCGAGCAGGGCAATAGTTTCTTGTATGTCACTTGAAGCCACAGAATGGACATGGTTGTTGATCTGTGGAGAAAGAAGCAGGCGCTTTCCTTTCGTTTCTAATGAAACGTCCATGTTTTGCTCCTGCAATGCTGCTCACTTGATCATTATCACTATTGGTCGGTTCGGAAAAAGATTTGGAATAATTGTTCGATACGTCGATAGCATTAGCCAAGAAAATACATTCTTCGTCTCATGTAGCTTTTTCATCGTCTAATTCCAACAATCGAGTGCGAATCAAGTCAGACTGAGTCCCGAAACTAGACCATCCAGGAGCAGTAATTCTTTGTGAATTAACGAATCAACTTCTTTACAATGGCATTGTTCACCAAGGACTTTGAGGCGTTTTACTAACTCACTGATCGATTCATCTGGATTTTGCTTGCATGTAAGAAGCTCGTGTCTCGCATAAATAACTCGAGAATTTTTTCGAAAATGTTTGTCAAGAATTTGGACAGCTTCATTAAAAGTTTTCGTATTCTTAAGTATGATGAAAATATCTGATCCAGTATTGGACCGTATGTAAGTGAGCCGGTGCTTGTCTTCCTTGATTTCATTTATTTCTAGACCATCAATAGATTCTTTCTTTTCTTTATTGGTTCACGATGCACTGAAAGCATTACAAGGGCATGAGTTATTAAAAAGCAACAAAAATAAAAGTGACAAATAAAAGAATACACAACAATAAGCACTACAATTAGCGACCAAAGCGAATAAAAGATTCACTGAATCGTCGTGTTTTAGCACCAGGAGCTCGTAAGGTCAATGGATTCCGCAGACTGGGAAGACGTTCACTAAAAACACATCGCAGTGAATGGCTTGGCTCAGATTCAATGAGACGAAAAAGTTTAGCACACATGTCTTCGACAAAAATCGATAATTCAGTAAAACATAATTTTGAAAAAAATCTGGCAGCGTAACACTCAACACGCAAAAGCTTTTGAAACAAATTCTTGTGGAGGTTGCAATAAGCTGGAAATGCATAAGTAAGCACAGATCTTATGAATGCCACATAACAACGGTAAATCAACTCAGGTGAGCAGTTTACCCTCCTTAAATTGCGCAAAATATGCATCCTCTTATAACATTTCGCCGTTACTTCGGTTACATGATCACTCCATGAAAAATCGTTAGAGAAGATGACTCCAAGGAACTACAACGCCATCAAGCGAGAAAACATCATTTAGTGACAGGTGAGCTTTCGTAACACAGTTCATAATGCAACTTTTTGCTAAATTCAGTTGAAGACCAACATCACGCGACCAATTTTCAATATGAGTCCACTCACTCTGTAAAAGATCATCATCTTTAGAACGCACAAAATGCACCACAGTAACATCATCTGCATATTTTAACATCAGTGAATTATTGCAAACAGGTTTCAAAGAATCAATTGCCATTGAGAAGAGCACTGAACCTAACACGCTGCCCTGTGGCACACCGCTAGTTATAGGTAGCCAAGAAGAAACGTCGGTATCCACGGAAACACGTTGCATTCTATTCGACAAATAGTTAGTGATGAAAATTTTCCGTGGAAAATTATGGAAAATATTGGAATATTTTGGAAAATTATGGAAAATTTTGAAAGTTTTGATTTTTGTAAGACCCCTATAATTTGAGCACTTCCGCAGCCGAGGCAGCTGCGTACCAATAGAATGGGTCTAAAGCTCTTGATTTCATCATTATTTCGATTAAAGCGATCGTAGCAATACGAGTTCCGTCCGTGGATTTTTGAACATTCCTTTCCACCAGTGGCTTGTGCCATTTTGTTAGCATTTTCAATTATCACACAGACACCGTTTGGGATACCGTGAATCTTGCTTTACAATAGGGGTATATTTTCATGCAATGTGAAAGATCTGGAGCAAAAATAATGTACTTCATTTTGGAGTTTGCTTATTAGCTTGAAATAGCTTTATTATGCATGTGTTTGATGAACAAGTGAAGTATAAGCACACAGTCCACGCAGCATTCATGAGCGACCATATTGGAAGACATAAAGACTGTAAACTCGTGAGATATTTGATCACTAAAGATATCTGTAATGAGTAAAAGAATATCTATGATAGCCGCTAACTTCTGGCCTATTGTCCGACATCTTCGCTGAGGATACACATCTTCCATTTCTAGTTCAGATGGTTCGGATAGTTCCAATTCGATTTCAG
The DNA here is from genome assembly GCA_907163375.1 of Prostheceraeus crozeri. Classification (NCBI taxonomy): domain Eukaryota; kingdom Metazoa; phylum Platyhelminthes; order Polycladida; family Euryleptidae; genus Prostheceraeus; species Prostheceraeus crozeri. Next base: position 141,519 of record CAJQUW010008355.1, read on the forward strand.
ATCTGCCCAAATGAATTTCAGATGTGATCCACATGAAACTCCAGTTGAATTTAAGATCTTTTCAAAGTTGAGCTTGTGACAGATATCTAAAATTCAGCTAGAGAAATCTGAAATCTATCTGAAAGGTGCAGTTGGTACCAAAGTTCACATACAGGGATGATAGAGAAGTTTTCGGCCTTTGAATATTACATAGTCTTTTCAAACGACTATAATAAGTCTCCAAAACAAAGGCAAAAACGTCAATTACCAAAAAATAAATTTCAAAATTTTCCAATGGAAAATTTTCTGCAAAATTTTTCATTTGCATCACTACAAATAGTTAAGTATGAATAGGACAACATCTTTAGGCAAATCAAACTTTAACGCAGCAGATATCACCGATGAAAACAAAAGTCTATCAAAGGCTTTAGAATAGTCAGCGGCCAAAACTCGTACCGCACCCGATTTTGTATCAAGAATTCCAGAATTCTATGATTCAGTAAAATGGCCGCAGTGATCGTTCCTTTGCCTACGCCAGGAACATAGGCGAACTGTTTTGAATCCAATTTATCCCTCACATTAGGTAAAATCCATTTTACAAGTAACATTTTTCCATCACTTTGGAAAGTACAGGCAATTTCGAAATGGGTCGAAAATCAGAGGCTGACTTAGGCTTATTAGACTTAGGGATAAGAACAATGGTCGCGAATTTGAAAAAGCAAGGCACTGACACATACAAGAAACATTTATTAAAAATGAAAGAAATAGCACTAGCCAACTCAACAGAGTGATCCTTGTACACCCAGTTCGGAATACCATCTGCTCCGCCACTTCCTTTGTGTAGCTGACGTAAATGATGCTCCACTTCCAGATCCGATACACACAAATCGGCTTCCTTTAACGCAGATATCACGTCAAAATCAATAGCCGAAGAATCCTCTTGATACGCAGATGAGAAATAGTTGTTGAGGGATTCAGCCGATAAATTCAACCCTGAAATCTTCTTCGAAGGATTTCTTGAGACAAAACGCAAACGTTTCCATGCCTCTCGAGAATTGCAAGATTCCTCAGCTCTCTTCAAATAACCTTTCTTTAGACATGAAGTTAGTCGCTCAACATCGCAACGCAATCTGAGGTACTTGCAATGTCATTTCTTGTAGAAAGCTCGATCTCTTTGGTCCATCAGAATCTTGAGCTGCCCATTCATCCATGGAGGATCCGAATTTTGAAATCTCACTGTAACCCATGGAAAACAGCTATCAAATATAAACCATAGCACGTTCTGTAAAACAGTTGCGGCGACGTTAAAGTCCACAAACTCAGTAATAAGATTCCAGTTAACAGAGGAAATGGTTTTGGAGAAAGATAGTTTGTTAGCACTGCTATAATTGAGTATTCTCTTCTTAAATGTAGTTCTTCTAACACGACGTACCTTCCACCATGCAACGGAATGATCAGATTTACACAGTGGAGCCAAAATTGCATGCTCAGAATCACAAGAAATGTTGGAGTAAATCTGATCCAAAATTCGGTTTCGTCTAGTACAATGGTGCACCATTTTCCTCAAGGAATAGATATTCTCTGAATCCGTAGTATGGTTAATCAATTCATTGAAATCACCACATAAAATAATTCTCAGGGATGAATATCCCGGTGATGAAGTTACATACTCCAAAATATCCATTATGCACAACAGGGCATCATTGTGTTTATCAATATCTTTCCAAAAAGGTTGATAGACAGCTATCACAAGGAGATTCAAGGATGGAAATAGAATAGGTAAGATCTCACTTTCGCAGGACGAGATTGCATCCACCACAAAATCCGAAGAAACAATATTATAGCTTATGTGGTTCCTGATAAAATAAATTAAACCACCTCCATGTTTGTTGTGGTCTTTGCGAACAACTTCATAACTAGGCATCAATAAAGCATTGTTTCCACCACTCCCATTGTTCAGGCGTAGGATTCGCGGGAAATGTTGGAGGATTGAATTTCATAACTTCTCATCTGATAAAATTGTGATATTAAGAGTATTGGGAGTTACAAGTAGATTTGAATTCAAACATAGTTATGCATATTATGCATATGCATTGCATAATGATCTGCATGTACACCAATACGAGAATAGATATATCTTAATATCATGTTCCATGATATCTTGAAACTATACAACAACGGCTGATGCGGGGATTGACTGCAGGCACGGTATTGTCCGCGCTAATGCCAATGAAGCCATCGTTTTGACATAAACGTGCGTAAGCGGAGCGGTTCCCAACCTCCGCGTGATTCCCTCCCCGAATTCCTGCCACGTGGGGGCAGCATCGAGCGAACGACAGCTGATCCCGTGGGTTATGGCCATTTCGAAACAACGATATCGGTCCCACCGGTTGGATAAGGGAAGAGATCAGGCGGACGGGCTCCAACACACCCGCTTCGTTTCTGGCAGTCAGCAATACACTGACCTCGACCGGGCCGGACTGCTGACCCATGATGACCTCGCTGGAGGACTTCATGGCCCTTGGACGGAGACTACAAAATAGCCTGTAAAAGGCAGACAAGTTCGTCAGCTTAGGTGTAGTTCAAGTTTTTCTTGAAGGGCCACAGCATAGATGTTTAGAATAATGGACAATTGAATGCATATATATATATATTTCAAAATAGGAATCGAGTAATATATTGAAGATAAGGAGCTGCACGTACTGTGGTAGTCGGGAGTATAATGAGAGAGAAGTTTGAGTCATTAGGAATATAAGTGTATAACCTATCAGTGACCGAGTCTCCTACGCATAGAGTAGGTTTATTATGTAGAGTGGCAATTCCGCATTTATTAAATCCCCAATGTGTATACTGTATACACTTTCGATTTTATTAAATGAACTCAAAGGACATACAGTCGGAATTGTTTCCAAATGTGAGATATGCGCATTTATGCGGTTTTGAAGAAATTACGACGGAATTGACTGATCAGGATAGCGTAAAGCAGAAGGAAGTGATATCATTTTGCACATAGTCCGTGTCTGACAGCTTTGGAAAGGTAATGTTTGTTAAATTGGCAACTCGATGACCTGCGCTATATTGCTTTCACACTGAACCTCAAGAGAATCTTCTTAAGCGTGATCAGGCAACAGCTGCCATCCACTGGCAAAATCACAGATTCAGAGACAATGATTTCAATTAACTTTGAAGGATGTAAGGGTCCACATCAGTATTGAGATTCAAGAAATGAAACATGAATTTAGTGAATCATAAAATCAAGCCGGTGAAAATTGAATAAAAAACTTGACAATTCAGTCAAGAAAGCACGGATAGCATCGCGACTTTTTCATGAAGACTTCCATTGTAATGCGGAACATGAAATTTCTTTGATAATCAGCTTGATTTCCGCTTAATTAGGATGATTATTATAAAATATTCATTTCTTTTGATATCTAACTTGCTTTATACTACTTACAACGGGGAGTCATCTCGGTAGTATATAAATTGGCAAATTTTGACAATTTTCAAAAGTGCTCAAATATTTTTTTGGACAACGGGAACGCAATCTCCGCAAAAAACTGAATCTTTTGATATAAAAATTTTCACTGTATACAGATACTTCTTTGAGTCGACACTCTACCGATATATCCCTACTCTATGATATATATCCCTACTCTACGATATATCCCTACTCCTACGAATGTGCGATGTTGCACAAGCTAGACGCAAATAGCATGAAACGGGGTAGGTATACCATGGTTGCGAAATTGCAGCATATGGAAATTGGGGAAGTACACCAAGTGAGGGTGCAGAGCTAGAGTGCATCAGCGGGACAGTGTATTAGCTGGTAGCAGGTAAACAAACGCATTTTTCAGTGGGTGTGTATATACCAACGTATAAGTATGCACGGATTCGACTTAGTATGAGAGGTGTCTTTGTCTATTCCATAATGGGTATTGGCACGGCGGTGCATTCTGTGGGGAGGTCTTAATTTCCCTGGTGCTGGTCGCTGGTTGTTCGTTTTTTCGTTTCCTCTTTTCTTCAGATGCTGATCCTGAAACCTTTTTGTCTACAACTCCATGAGTGACGGTGTCGAAAAATTGAGTTACTGCTGGGGTGTTGGGCACGGGTAACTCGAGAGTATGTGGTTCAATTGCCAATTTATATCAATTTATGTTCATCCATTGCCTCTTTCCTCAGGACTCGTTGATTGGCACGACCAAGACGTTTGTATCCGTCATCTGTACGACGCGGTAAGGCCCGCACCAAAGTTTTTGAAGTTTCTTGGAGAGACCCTTTTTGGTTGTGGTGTAAAAACGTACACTAGTTGACCGGTGTCAGTTAATGTACAGTCATTTGTCTGACCATTTAAGTAAGTAAGTAAGTAAGTAGGTGTTTGTTTAAAGTCATTAAAAATCATCATTTGACAAGACACAGTTGCAGAAATTCAACAGAAGTAAAGTTAAACAGCAAGTATTCATCAAATAGTCAAAGCATGTAAAGCTTTCAACATAAAGAAGACTGTCGATTCAAATAACCAGTCATAAAGGGAAAAAATGATCTTTGGTACTTTAGTGACTTTATCAGCGGTTGACAATATTGTTGGGAGTATGTCAGTTTACGGGGGACACAAGAGTGGAGCAAATGCTGGGAATCACTTTCAGCAGTTTTGTAGAGTCGCTCAGATGCACAGATTCTTCTCAGGTCTAGTGTCTCTTCATTGCAATTACAAAACACTGCATGTGGGGCATCATTCGACCAGCCTCGTATAATTCTATGGGCGCGCTTATCAATCTTGCAAAGAGTGCTGCTCAGTCTTTTATTCAGGCCAACGAAGACAGGAGTAGAAAACTCAAGAACAGAGCGAATTAAAGACACATAGACCTCATGCAGCTCTTCTTTGGAGACGGTTCCTCTCAGCTTCCGGATTATGTGCAGTCTTTGATTGCACTTTTTGCGAAGATAGGCGACATGTGAGTTCCAGTCTAACCTGCTATTGATGATAACACCAAGAATTTTCATTGACTCAACACATGGCAAAATTGGAGGAAGCGTGAAGTCAATTTTGTGACGAGAAACAAGCAACACTTTGGATTTTTCGATGTTCATGGTCAATTTATGAGCCCTGTATGATGCTGTTAGAGTCTTAGTTTCGTCATCAATGAGCTGTCGAATAGAAGTTGGCTCAGAAGTGAGCAAAGGGATCACTAAATTGATGTCATCAGCATACTTAACTGTCAGGACGGTTTGTGAACAACTTTTAATGTCTTCACATAAGTGCAAAACAGAGCAGGACCAATAACGGATCCCTGTGGAACCCCTTTCCATATCAGAACTTCAGAGAAGCGTTGGCCGCGAACTTTGTTGTAGGCCGTTCTGTTCTTTAGATAGTCCCGGATCCAGCGCATGAATTTATTGGGGAAGGCACAATCTTTGGGCTTCTCAATGATCAAATCACAATCAATGGTGTCGAATGCACGTGAGAGATCGAAACTGGCTAAGGCTACACCAAATGTACAAGGAGAGTTCATTTGCCGATGTGCGTAATCCGCTAGCTTTACCAAAGCTGTAGTTGTTGACGCGTTTGGTCGGAGCCCGTGTTGTTCAGGTCCAAAAGAAGCTTCGAAATGTGTGTGAACACTTTTGACCACCAGTTTCTCTAAGATCTTCAGAGGTGTAGGCAACAATGTGATGAAACGCAACTTTTCAATGTTAGGAGGATTGGTCTTCGGAATAGATATTACAATTCCCTTTTTCCAGCCTAATGGCAAGATTCCATCTGAGACAGACTGCCTGTATAGAATGGATAATGGATATGCTATAAAATTTGCAAGATATTTGTAAATTTTATTTGGTATACCATCATTCCCTGGCGATTTGGATACCTTGAGTCGAGAAAGAAGCAACCAAACATCGTACTCGGTGATATTGTTGTTCCAAGGTATTTGCGAATCGTTGACAGAGGGGACATTTCGGTTTTCGCCTTCCAGTAGGTCATGGCAGCCTTTATCGAACGATTTGGAAAGATTCCCTTCAAGGTTGCCCAGCAGCTCATCAGTGGAGTTGTGCTGTGCGATCAGTGATGTTAATGGATCGTTGCTGCGTTTCCCTTGAAGATGATTGACCATTTTCCATAGGCCATTCGCAGAATTTTTCATTTTGTTTGCCCAGATTGATTTTGCTCGCTCTATTTAAGTGCTTTACAAGTGGAGTAATCCACCCCTTGTCTCTATTACTCAGTTGCACTTCATATGTTGGGATGTGAATATCCATTAGGCTTTGAACACAAAAAAGAAAAGAATTCCACAATGCATTTACATTACTCGAATTCTCGATGACAGCATACCAGTCTATTTCAGAAGCAGCATTCATCAATGAATATAGGTTTGACTCCCGAAGATCATACAGCTCATGATAATGATATTGATCATAAAGTGAAAATTGAGTCGATGGGAATTGCAGTGATTTGCTAGCAAAGTGTCAGCAAAGTGACAGCAAAGTGACAATTGAATTACACTACATCGGTTTCGGAGTACAAGTAAAATCTCATGCGTCGCTTAGCGACAGCCTGGGAACTTGCCCGTAAACACAATGATGAGGCCCAGACCCGCCAGAAGACTCAGTATGACAAGACAGCTATTGATACACTGGATAATCTGGCGATTGGAGGTCGCGTGTATGTTGCAGCTTGAGTGTAGGTTGTTTGAGCTTTGCCGCCGCTGTCGCGTTTGTGTAAGGTTGCGTAATGTGTTTCTCAGTTGAGATTCATCAGTCTCCCATGCATGACGTCACTTTCACCTAACATCAATGACATCATATATCAATGAAAATGTGACTCCGAATTGAAAACGATGAATCTTTTGTGAATATGTAACACAAGTGTAAATGCCTCAATAAACAAGAAAAGTTGATACGTTACCCGTTGTCTTCTCAGACGCTCAGACAAGATTGAGTGCCCATCTAATGAGGCGAGACGATGGATTGCGGTGTGTGAACAACCACTGAAGTGGGCTATTATCAGTGATTACTGTGAATGGTCTGCCATATAGGTATGGGCGGAAGTGGTCGCAGGCCCATACAATGGCCAAGGCTTCCAGTTCGACGATTGCATAGTTCCTTTCGTGTTTGTTAAGTGTTCTACTCGCATACGCTATGGGTCTTTCGTCACGACCCGTGCCTTGACTGAGTACAGCTCCAAGGGCTGTTCCACTTGTGTCAGTGTGTAGTATAAACGTTTTCGTAAAGTCTGGGTATGCAAGTATAGGGTCCATGCATAATCTTGTCTTCAATTCAGTGAAAGATGTCTGTTGATCCGCTTCCCATATGAAAGGAGTGTCTCGCTTGATTAGCTGATGCAAACGGCTAGCCACTTTTGCAAAATTTGGGATAAATCGCCTGTAATAGGAGGCAAGCCCCAAGAATTGGCGGACTTCTTTAGTAGATGTTGGAGCGGGGTAGTCTTGTATCTTCCTGGTGTTGTCAGGGTCGGGTTTAAGGACATCACGTGTGATGATGTGACCAAGAAACCTGACTGAGAGTTTAGCGAAGTCACATTTTTTGGCTTCAATTTTACCCCGTGTTTCACCATTCTCGATAGAATTTCCTCTAAGTGGTACAGATGAGTCGAAAAGTCGGAGGAGTAGCAGATAACGTGATCTATGTAAACAATGCAGGTCTCGTTCTGTAATCCCGGTAATATGACTTCCATAGCTCGCTGAATTGTAGCTGGGGCATTTCATAGTCCGAATGGTAGTCGACAAAATTCGAAGTTTCCGGCAAAAGTGGTAAAAGCAGTTTTTGGTCTAGATTCTGGGCAAGAGGTATCTGCCAGTATCCTGATGCCAGATCCGGAGTTGAAAAGTATATCGCATTTGATAGACAATTGGCCGTTTCATCAATTCGAAGTAGAGGAAAATAGTCCTTGCTGGTAATAACATTGAGGCGTCGGAAGTCGACGCAGAATCGATCGGTGCCGTCCTTCTTTTTGACTAGAATCACAGGTGATGCAAATGGGCTAGCTGTTGTCTGAATGATGCCGTGTTGGCACATTTTATCTGTATGTTCTTTTATCACTCCTTTTTGCGATTCTGGGATCCGATATGGTCGTTGACGAACAGGAGGGTTGCTGCCAATGTGTTTAATTCCGCCTGTTGTCCCTCTGATAGCGTCGTAGATTTTGAAAAAAGGCTTTAAAAGTCATTCCTTTCGGTAATAGTTGAAGAGGGATGTTGATCTTTCCCAATAATAAGATCGTCCGTGGTGAGAGCTTCCGCTTTGCCGACTGTTAACCCCCTATGAAACTTTGCTGGGGCTTGCGATATGTTGGTAATGCAAATTTGGATTTGTTGATATTCGGGCAATGCAGCAACATTTGCGATCAGGACTTGTGACCACCGATTGCTATGCTTAGGTTGGAATAGAACCGATTCAGATGAGAGTGGATGTGTCAATCTAGACGCCACTGTCATCTCCGCCCGAGGTGGTATTGCAACGCTTTGTTCCAACTTCACAGAACAAACCTTGGTGTGAACGGGAGAGGGGAATTCAATTTTTCCTTTTTTGTAGTTGATGGTGAAATAGTCGAGCTTATTTAAAAAATCTACTCCGAGGATGGCATCAAACTGTAGATCTTTCATAACGGCTGCATCGTGAAGGATATCTCGTTTTGCTAGGGTCAATAGAATAGTAGCGCCGCCGACTATTTCTAGATTTCCTGCACTAACGTTTTTCGCCGAAATTGAAGTTGGCCTCCAATTAATGTTCCATTTCGTACAAAATTCTTCCGATACCAGAGTTATGCCTGCACCTGTGTCCAGTAGAGCGTCGGCCGCTTTGTTGTTGATGTGTAAATGGATCACAGATTTCTTTTGTTGCCCACAGGCCGCAACAACGTCCTCTGTACTGTAGGATCTAGGCCAGATTGAAAATTGAGGTAGATGGAGATATCGTGTCATATCATCATTGCTTTGAGATTCCAAACTCTGTAATGAAGGGGTGTTTTCATCAAGGGATGAATTGCGAGATGCTGGTGCCGTTGGTGTTGCGTTGGTTGAATATGCCGGAGGGTCTATGGATGTTATCACTGGCAGCTCCAGCCTACAGCCGTCGTCTGATGGACCGTCATTAGGAAGGGCCAACATGGCAACATGCTCCTGGATGGATGGGGTATGTTGTTGATCTTGCCGACTCTGCTGTGCCCGTTTTGGTCTTCGCCAAGGTAGGAATGGCGTGTTCGGCATCCAGACAGGCTTTGTTATCCGACGGGCACATTTCTTGCAAATGCGAAAGAAGACCGTGATGGTCACATAAAGACATACTAGGAATATCCATATTTGTTTCGCCGTGGCTGCAAAGCCAAGGAGGAATCCGAAGGACACTCGATGAGCAATGCTGTTTATAAGAGATTTTGTGTTGTGGTCTACACTTTCATCAGGCGAAATTACGAGGCGCTGGAGGATTTCGTGATGCATGTTTAGAGTTCCCATGAGATCGTTGACTGTCTCACGGGACTGTACTGCGCTCCAGTTATATACCGCAAGATCATGAAAGATAGTGTGTGGTGGCATAGGAACTCTCGTGAAGTTGGATGGGTAGAGAGGTAGTGTTTGGGATGGAGGCAGAACACGACATCCATGTTTATGATGATAATTGCAGCATGTGTTTTGGTAGCAAAGTGGCACCTTCGTGATTTCGTGGCACGGTCGCCGCGACACTGTTGGATGTGTGATATTGGTCAAAGGATCTAAGAATCTCATGGTTGGTTGATGTTCCACAATAACGTAAATTACGAGGATTTTGCTAGTGCAAACTTTTCCATTGGCAGGATAGTGAAGTTATCCACCTTCGTACGCGGGAAAATTTCCAACAGCCTACCGACAGCCTTGGCATGCAGGTAGTTGCGTTTTAGCAGTGAGCGGTCGGCCAAGGTCGGATGGGACATGATCGCCACTTTGAGTAGGCTAACTGCCGACATCATGCTCTTGCAGGACGCTTGGACAGCCATGTTGAAAGCCAAACGCACATAGTTTGTAAGGCGAAATTGTAGGGCCTGTAGTTGCGCTGCTGCCACTGCAGATGTTGTAACCCCTCTTCTGGGTCGTCGTTGTCTCTTGTCATTTGCAACACTGTTGGATGATGTGAAAATGGGGCAGTCTTTTACGTATATTCCTTGATGAGTTCGCCGGAGGCTTGTGTTGTTGCAGTCCAGATAAGTTTCCTTCTTCGTCGGGAATGTGAGTGCGAGGTTTCCGTCACTGGCCACCCACGTGTCACCCCACTGTTCTCCTGAAATCATTTTCCACTTCAAAAATTCTTCCTTTCTCTTCTGTAGAAGGTGTCCAAATAATGTAAGAGAAATCATTAAGGTGACATTTTCTTGATTGGTAGTGACAATGCTTAACGGTTCCGGCAGAACTTTCCATATATTCCGAAGAGTGTCGCTTATATACCGTGATCAGTACTAGGAAGCAATTGGTTATTGTTTGAGTCCTCCATTTACAGCATTCAAAGGGTGCTGCTCCGTACACCGGAAGGGCTGGTACATCGGTGGACCAACCACCCGTAATGCTCTTCATTTTTCCTACTGAACATTGCTTTTCTCGGATCATTTGTAGGCACTCCAGATTGGATACAGGAATGTGGACGATGCTTTTCTTCAGCAACCTTTCATCTCCGAAAAAGGATATGAGAGTTTTGAAGATGCGGTTGATTTTAATACAATGGAAATCTGTACTCTCGTACTGTAACGTGTTGAATTAAAGGAGAATTCTTGAATTAAAGGAGAAACATCCTCAGTTGTACCACCAGCTTGACCTCAAGTACAAAACACTAATTTGAATGTAAACCGTACAAAAGACGATCACAATATTACGGCGAGCTGATTCGGCAAGTCCGCAACAAAGTTCACAAGCCAAGAGGCCTGCCTCATTGGCTCCTTCAGGACAGCGCTCCAGTGCACACTTGTCGAGCTGCCTTGGAGAAGGTCAACAGCGCTGGCTTCGAACTCTTTAAACATCCACCTTACAGCCCGGATTTGGTTCCAACAGACTATTGTCTTTTCAACGGATCGAAACGCCATCTCCGCGGGATTCATTTTGAAAGTGCAGAAGATTTGGAGGAGACGGTGAGAAACTGTTTTTGCGATGTGTAGGCCGACTTATATTATATCTACACTGTGAATCACTGGATACGAAAATTACATACAAACATATACCAAAATCACATACAATTTGAAACTAACATCTGATACGAGATTCTCGTATGTTTACAGAGATCTGGTATGTTTTTCATACGAAATCCCACTTACTTTCGTATGTGATTGGTTTGTAGCGCCACGAATTATTCTATCTGTGATTGGCTGTTTTACAATGAAATACGAGTTGTTGGTGTGTTTTATATACGAGACCCGATGCAAATTGGTCCTCATTCGTATGTGTTTCGTATGGATAGCTTCAAGTCACATGGCAAAAAACAAGTTATATTGCATACTACTTACAAATAACTTTTTTCCAGTAATACCAGTCGTGAATATTTCTTTGTGAAAGTGTGGTAATTAACTAGACCAGATTTATTGTGAAATTAAAGCCGCATGTCATCTTTGCTACTTTTAGCTCATTTCCTTGAACTAAGTTGATAAACATCATTTCAATAAAACGAAAACTTTCGAGCCACCATGTTGACTTCTATATCTCAAACATAACTAATTTTGCGTTCATAAATTATAATGTGTTTTTATTGCGGATTGATGATATGCTTAGTTCCAAAATTACGTAATACATAATTGTTGATGGTCAAATACTTATTGATTGTTCATGAAATGCCTTAGACTTACATGTATTAAAATCGAATTCAGTATTGTAAGTTTGACTATTAAATGTCATTATCTTGCTACTTGCAGAACAGTAGTAGCATTCGTGTGATCTTTATTGACAAAAGGCCTTAAATCAACATACTATATTTGAAATCTTTGATGCTTTCCTTCAACATTGTGCTGGTATGACTTTAGTATGTGGAGCATGCCACATTTGAAATAACATACGAAAAACATACAAATATATACCAAGAGAATACAGAAATATACCAAAAAATATTTTGGTGTGTATCTTTCGTATGTGATTGGTATTGAGCGATTTACAGTGTATCGTGTTATATTTCAGCCATGTTTTCCACTAGAACTCGGCTGGTTGCAACAACGCACGGCTTTGCTCGGCTCAGTTTGAAATTGCCGAAAATGCATCGGCTTGCGGTTCATCTGGCAGAGCCGTGTGCATGTCTGATGCTATGGTTATGTGATAATTTATTTATCTACGCCATAAAAGTCTGCCCAGAGGCCGACAATGTCAGACCTACAATGTTTTGAAATAATATAATTTCCTATCCAGAAACGTATGACAACGTACAGCGTAACAAACATATTACAAACGATGAAATATCCATATCTAATTATGTGCAACGCTTTTTAGTAATCTTTTGCGTGGCACATAATTAGAAATGGATATTTCATCGTTAATTGTCATGGGTTTTGTTGCTTGATGCACTGATATTATGAAAGGCAAAAGGTCTTTTTTATCACATCATTCCTTATTAGCCAATCGTTAAGTCTAAAATTTATAATTTTTGTCATTATCTTTTCTATACAGGATGATAGATTAATAAATCTGTATGAACTTGGATCATTTTTCTTTCCTTTTTTAAATATGGGCGTAATCCAGCTACTGCTCCAGGGGATTTCATCGGCATGGTTAAATACATAACTATACAGTGTTTCAAGAGTCTCAATTGTTTGCTCTTCATTCAAGCTTAATGTCTCATAAACAATTCTGTCGGGTCCACTTGTTTTATGTAGTTTTGATTCTCTAAGAGCATTTTTTATTTCGCATTTTGTAATTCTATCATCAAGATTATCAATGCACTTTTGACCTTGCAACATGTTTGGCATACAAGTGGAGGAGAATAAGCATGTATTGCTTGATAACTTTAGATCATTGATTACTATATGAGTCTGAAAATCTGAAGCCTTCAATATGCTTCTCCTATGTTTAATATTCTTAGCACCTATATTTTCATTAATCAGTTGCCAATATCTTTTGTGATCATTATTTTCCCGTGCATTTTTTAGACCTATTAGTCTATTTTTCTTCTCCTTTCTTCTGTCTGCCTTAACCTTTTTATTCAGATTCCTTTTACTCTCCATTAGTCGACTTAAGTTTTCAGCTGTAGGGAATTTTTTCCACCGAGAAACAATTTTCCTATGATGCTTTCTTAATGTTCGTGTTTCGCTAGAGAGAACAATTTTCCGAATTGGCTTTCTATTAGTTTTAATGCAAAGTGAGTTAATTTGGCATAATTTATTATATATATTGCCAACTGATAAATCCTTCTCCAGAATTTGATTATTTAAGTCTACACTTTCTTGTAAACATGACGTGATCAAAAACCGTGTCATTTTCCCATTTATACGGCTTTATCCATTTAACAGGATTATAATTTTGATCAGACGACTGTTTTGGTTCTTTAAATTCTGACTTTAATTCAATTTGGAATTTTATTTGCATTGGAGCGTGGTCCGTATAAATAACTGGTTGCATTATTTCAAAAGAAGCAAGATAATTTATCATTGATTCCGAAATTAGAAGGTAGTCAATCACTGATTTGCGTATCTCATTATTTGATTTCTATAGTATGTGCATCTACCTTTAGAATGATTTTCTAATCTGCCATTGGCTATTATTAGAGAGGTTTCATTACAGAAATTAATTAGATATTTCCCCATTTTATTTACTATTTGATCTTCCGACTCTCTTTCTGGAAGTGTGGAATTAGTATGATTTGTTTCATTTCCAATGCGACCATTAAAATCTCCGATAATTATAATGTTTTTCATTTTAAATTGAATCATGTATTGTTTAATATTTTTATATATTTCTCGATCTTTGTATTTTGAATCGCGATTATCCACATAACAAATAATCAAGAATATGTCTTCTAAATGATCCCAATGCATGCTGTTTAATTTGAGTATTTGGAGATTTCCTCGTTCTTTAATCAAGCTTTCAACATTTAGCAGAGAAATATTATCACCCTCTTTTACATAAACAGAAACGCCTTTTATATTTCTTCCGCGACTAATATTCTTTTTGACTGTCGTGTGAAAACCGTAACAATTTTCTAACACTGATTGATCTTGAGCATCACTAAAATGTGTTTCTGTTAAACATATTATATTAGCCCTTTGGATATCATGTATAAAAAAATCATTTTTAATTTTATCGCTATTCAATCCGTTAATGTTTACATAGAATAACTCTATTTCCATATGTTTCTTCAGTTCATTTCCAGCAGTCATTATTTCATCCATTATGAAAGTCGGAAAAATTGGTTGCGCCAACTTCACAGAGAAACCAATTTGAAATCTGAATTGCGTTTTATGGCCAGAGAAGGCTGAATTTTGTGAAACCGAGTAGTGGCACATAATCAGCGACCTCGACCTGTGTGGTTGATGTGGATTGTGGGAGTGGCACAGTTAAAACAAAAATGGTTGCACTGATTGGTTGCACAAACTTCACACACTCCGCACTCTTAACTTGGTGTCACTGAAAGTTCGTAGACTACGTTACCGGCACCATCTTATTTTTCTTTACAAAATTTTTTATTAGCAAATTGATATAAACGTTCGTGTCATTTTTGAGATTCCGAATGTGTCTACACCTCGAGGTAACCATTTTCGCATTTGTCCAAAACGTCATTATCATAATTACAAGCAACATGTTGTCAAATGAAGAAATATAGTGTTCCGTCAGATTATCTTTTTGAAAACGTAATTCAGAATCTGTTTCACAAACTTGATATTTGATGATGGTTTACCATAATGTGACAATTGTTTTCGTTGCACCATTCTACTGTAAATGATTCCCCAATGTTGCTGTGATGATATAATTTCCTATGTTATGCTCTTTATTTGGACTATGTATTTTATTTGTGAAATACAGATATTATCATTATTATTATTACACCAGGAATCTACTGTAGTTCACCTAGCAATTCAACAATCAGATCCAAAATGAAGTTTCAAGCATGGAGGTATTTTAGTTTTTTTTCCCTTATACACAACAGAAAGATGAACACTTCAAAGATCAGAAGACCCGTCTGAACTATGCTGACGGCGATTGTCTTCAGATTGATCAATTAAAGAGGAACTTTAAGTCATCATTTGTGTCATAGAAATCCATTCCCTCCATCATAAAAAAGCAATTTATAACGGCCATCATCAAACTCTCCTGGCTACCGTGGACGACTCCCGCTCAAAGGCAAGACTCTAATCCCTGTCGCTGAACAACAGCGGTTACTGCCTCAGTGACAGTATCTTTCGCACCGATCAAACAGCTGCTCTGGCTCCACGTCCAGAAGTTCCAGCCCGCATACAAGGCACCCTGCAGAAGTGTATTTCCCCGCCTGGACATATGGACGTGTCTTCCCCTCTCCCGAAACTAACGCTTAGCTGTGCGTCCCATACCCCTGGTCATGCTCTGACTGTCACAAAAGACAGAAAACTTCGGGCCCACGAAGAAGATTGCAGGGAAATGGGCATTGCTTTCATTCTCCTTGCCGTTGATGAAGGATGGGAGAAGGAAGCCATCGAATTCCTTCAACAGTTGGCCTGTCAGCTTGCCCATCGATCTGGGAGTGATCCATCTGCCGTCACCCGCCATGTGCTTCAACGCTTGCGCGGTTGTCTACAAAGGGGAAACAATCCAATGGCTAAGGCGCTCTCTTACAATCTATCCGATATTTGACTGAACTATTTAGTGTGTCTTCACATTCACTTTTTAAAAAATGAATTCCTTTCATGTACTGAAAATCGCCTTGTAAAACATGAAAAATAATATTAATTTCTCGATAAAATTGAAAATCAATCATGAAGTTAATTACAAAAGGGTAGATACCAGAATAGGGACATAGACAACATTGGGGTAGATTAAGCGCGATCGACACCCTATGCTTCTTCTGAATCTACACGTCACGGTTGGAACCGGCCGGCCCGTCAATTCAATTAGATTAGACTCATGTCCACCGGTGACGACATTCAGTATAAAATAAATTTCTCAGGCAATCAATACAACATTTTGAGCATGTAAATGTAACATAATTTGAGATTATCTACACGTATGTTTTGTGATAAAAATATTGCGAACTGTTCTTTAAGAAATGGTTGCCGGTAAACTTATACATGCAGTTCAAACCCTACTTTATCTCAAATAAAGTTTCCAGAATCATATATTCTAGCTTGTATGAATTTTGGAAGAACTACGTATTCCTCAATCTATCTATTGTAAAATTATTCTAGATCTTGAATAATTTCATTACATGGGATAGTTTACATAACACGTGTAGCTTGGAGGTATAATGAGCACCGGTAATGGATTTCATTGCAACCTAGGGCCTACTACCCGAGCATTTAACATTGGATCCTGGATAAATGCTTGATATGAGCTAACTGCATGCGATTAATTTTTAATTGACGTTCTACAGGTACAGGAACACTCCTGCTCGGTCATGGGACACTCACTGAAATGAAAAATTGGTGACAAGTTTGGCGAGCTCATTGTTCCAGACTCTTATACGTCAGCTCCCGGTCATCAATCTAAACTCAAAGGATCTGAATTTAAACTGTAGTGAAAATTGACGTCGCAAATCATTAGAATTCCCTCACAAGTGAAGAAGTGATCTCACTTCAGCGAATCACTTTAAATCAAATTTGCACGTCACAGACAAAAAACATTTCGCACCATCAACACTCAGTCAGTGTTCAAATTGCTCATATCAGAACTTTTATTACTACACTGTAAACAAAACTGTGTCCAATATGTGACCGACAATGTGCCCGACGCATTTTCGTCACATCGGTCACATTGATCACATATGTGACCAAATGTGACTGAAGATGAATCATAATAAATCATGCACATACGGCGAGTACTTGATGAAAATAATTCAAGATGATTTTCCGAATGCTCTTCGTTATGTTTTGTTCAAGAATATCATTGACAAGAAGATGTATCGCATTGAATATAGTTTGATTAAAAAAATGTTTTAATCAGGATAATAATCGTGCAGAAAAACTTTTATCATATTAGAAAATAGAATTGTTGACCGCTTAAAGCTTTCTTATCGTTTGTCCAAAATGGTAGCAAAAATAGCAGTTCTCTCGAGATACTTTTTATGGTCAGAGTTAGAAAGTAATAAGTTAAAATGGCTTTGACAGGGCCTTCGGCGTCCAGCGCCTTCTCTCGGTCGATGTAATTGGTAAAGTCGGTAAGACTATTTTTGCTACCATTTTGGACAAACGATAATGACTAATCTCTCTCGCCGCATGGTCAACTACGTAAAGCTTTCTTGTAGAAACGGGATATAGATGTACACATAAATCATTATTGTATCAATGCGATTATTGCATTGATCTGTTTTCAATTTGCTTGCGTTTGATAGACTTTGAAAATGCAGCTAACATGGTCATAAAGTATAAAGTAGGTCTACAACTCATTAGATTAGTAAATAAGTCTAATATAAGTCTCATAAATCTAATCATAATAAGTCATCATAAGCTCATCGTACGAAACATGTACAACACTCATCGTACATATCAAAGTGCAAACAATTGCATTGTATAATATTGCATTGTAATAGGCAACTCTCGTTTATAAGGAGTATCGGTACCATTCATGCATTTCATGTATGCCATATGGAAATTGAAAAATGTGTAATGGCATAAGTTGACCATATAATGTCGGACAATCAAAGCCTTAACCAACCGGTATAGAGACGCCGGTCACCATCCCATCCCCGACCGGCCGGTTTGCTAATAAGCCGGCCACCGACCGGCAGGTTTTGAATACGCCGGCAGCCGACCAGACGGTTTTGAATGCGTCGGCCGCCGACCCGGCCGGTTTTGGTGACGCCGGCCACCGGCTCTTCCCCAACCAGTTCCAACCGTAGTATACATTATTTTGTGAAAGTCTCATTTTCAGCCTCGCTACCCGCTGAAACTCGCTCTGGCTGTTGTACTATGCTGCTGACAATATTAGCTACCCAGTACAAAATTCACTAGATATTGAGTATGCCTGTCTTAAACAAGACACCTCATGCCCTCAGAGCTCTTTTGATTAGCAATCACAAAACAATAGTTGTGCTATATCATGTAATGTAATTTGGAATTCATTTAATGAGAGGCGTGCTGATAACCAAGCAATATTTAAATCAATTGATGCTAGCAAAAATATAATCCCGTTATAAGGCACATTCTAAGGATTGAAATGAATGTCCGGTATATCGACGGTAAAGACTTTTTTCACATATACCTGAAATTATTCGTAAATAGGCTACTTATCGGCTGCACATGTAATCGGAATTAAAATGCTTAGTCACTTAGAACTACTTGTAATAAATAGAAAATGTCGATTACAGAGTAGCCTATTAAGTACAGAGTAAGCCTCATTTGCAAACGTATATCCTGCTTGCGTACGAGCTGCACATGCATGCATGCATATTATATGAATAGGCGACATGATATATGATATAGTGTATGATTAAGCTATAAGCTGACACTAATTATAGCATGGCAGAATGTCACTGCATCAGCAGTTGCATATTCTGAGCTACGAAAGGCACATTGGTCGGCTCTCCTTCTACAGATGCATGTTTTTACCATTGCACATTAATGTCTTGTGTTTCAATATGATCAAATTTATTTATGCAAAGATTCTCTCGATAATTTCAGATTATTCATGGCGAGAATTAAAAATAATTCTACATCAGAAAATTAAATCAAAGATATTTGCTAGTTTTAGACAGTGCAAGAAAAGTAGAAAGTATACATTTGGTAATTTCAATGAGTTCTATAGCTCCCCTGGGCTCGAAATTTTCATAAGCGTGAAATTTAAGTCTGATATGTCAAATTATTCGTCATAGACTGGAGGCACGTCATAGCGCGTGTGCCACATGTTAATGAGATGCGATTATTTTATGGGAAAACCTTAATGTGTACGCTATAGCAAATGTACGTTATAGCGGGAATATATTGTATATACAGTGCTGATAAATAAAAGTCCTACTAACCCGTTTGCATGCTTGAAAAATTTGAGAAGCTATATGTGAGACTTTCCATGGGGGTCCGTTTGACAAATTCTACACTGTTACAATAAAGACATTGGCATATAGTGTTGTATAAGCAGAGATGATGTTCTTATTCAAGATAGTTGATTCCTTTGTTTTAGTTGAACAATTACACTTCACATCAAATCATATTGGATTAAAATTATCATGGTGTATTAGCTTCTGTAGCATTGACAACACATTATTTTGAATTGCCAATTTGTCCACACTTAATTGAAGAAAAACACGATTTGAAGAATGCATCCCCTTTGATGTAGAATATAATATTGACAGCCAAAGGCAAAAAGTATAGCAGATTGATAAATCCAAAGTAAGTAGCCAAAGCAGATCCAGCAAAAAGTCTCTCTGCTTCCGGATATGGCGGCGTCAATGCCACTGTTATCAAGAAATAGCAAATTGCATTTGGAAGATAGCAAACAACGTAAAACAAGGACATAAACAGTAAGTTGAGTGTAACTGCCCGTTGACGCTTTACTTGTGGATCATTTGAAGATTCATTACTTTTAGTATTTGTTCGATTCATCATCTTCCTTATTCGAAAGATGAGAGCAATATTCATGGAAAGGACAATCATGATTGGCAGCAGAAAAAATGCCATAATTGAATTATTGTATTTAAAATATGCAGTGACTGTTGGATACTGGATTGGAATCCAGCATGTTTTTGTTGGAAATGTTGCATTGATTAAATGATTCACTTCAACACTGGTCTGGATATAAATCATTAAGACCAAGGTGAAAGCAAAATGAACGAAATAAGTAATACCAGCAAGGGCAAATGGAGTCTTGAGAGTTAAACCTCTGTATGATATTGGTCTATAGACGGCCCATAAGCGATCAAAGCTGATGAGAATCAACATTATACCTGATGGACTCCTGGCCATGTAATATGTGACGTAAAAAAATTTACACAATGCTAGATTTGCAGTGTAGTCGACTGCATAAGGCATGGGGACTCCATAAGCCATCCACAGATAAAGTATTCGCGGGAAGATCTTTCCTATGGAGTCAAAAAGATCAAAAAAAGCCATCAGGCTCAAATAGACGTGATGTTTCATCCATTTCCTACAATTCCTCAAAAACACAATCAGTGATATCGTGTTTGTAATTATTCCAAGAAGAATGAAAATCAATTGCACAATACAGACCGCAAAATACACGTGGAGATTATCATAAAAGATCTTTGCATTTATTGAGTTTATTAAGCGAAGTTCAAAAGGAACATCGTCTTGTATTTGACCACTCATTTGTAAGTTGAGCTTGCTCACTTATATTCAAAATTTGTGGAATTGATTACAATGAATATTGCATGTTAAGTTTCTCATTACAAATGAGTTTTATAATAAATGCATTTTGAATACAGCATTCCCATTCGTGTGGCGCTATTGACTGCATTGATCCAATGGGTAAAAGTGAATGAAAATTTCAGATTTGATTTGCCGTTTATTATTCAAAGTATTTCGATACTTCAAGATTGATGTCAAAGTTGTAGGTCTTTGCCACTTGCATCGCCTGAAGGCATAGTAAAGTTTGAATTTTCATTTTCTGAGAATAAATAATTGTGGCAGGTGATATGTAGATCCCACAATCCGGGGATTCCGACATCCCGGGATCAGCGCCTGCCAACACCGAAATTTCTGAATCTGCTCAAATCGGTAGCCGATAGCAGACCTAAACTGACTATACAATTATTTTATCGAATACGCAGTCGATTGCTAAAGCTGCACAAGTGCGGCTGAACGGCCAAGAGCCCGCTTGTAGCAGTGAGTGACAACAAATTTCACACATTTTGCTCCGACGCCAAGACGTTGGTGCCTGGCAATAGCTCCATTCATAGCCCATTATATCTCAAGTGGTAGTACATGTACGTGGGCATCATTGTAGCTTCATTTTGACTCCATTTTCTTGCAGTATTTTCCAATGTTCATTTTCCATTAATCCATCTCTATTTATGTTGGTTTGTAATCTACACATACATGTATATTTTCTTTTACTATTATCAGATAGTTTTACGCAAAACAATTTGCCTTCCGATAATTTGTGAGCGTAAAAACTTAATTAAAATTTCTACGCGCTCGGATGTGCACGGGTTCAGAGAAAAATATTCTTTCGCTTGCGCCTGGGTACGAGTATGCGGGATAAAATTCGGGTGTGAGCAGGTGGCGAAATTCGTCTAGAAAATAGAAAAAGTGGTAAATACATTGGACAAGCAATTTTTGCGAATTCAAAATCTTTTGTTTCGAACTTTTCCATAGTGGCTTAATGTTTACCACTATTGACATCATCACATGCACTGCCATCCCTGCTCCAGGCTTCGGCTGCCATGTTGTACAGCTGTTTCCATCTTGCATCTTCCATCTTTCTTCCTGCTGATGTTAAAGTTTTTTGCGAATTGGTCCATGAATGTTCTCCTTTGCTTTCCACGAGCACGACATCCTCGATTTTGCCACAGGTCGCACCTCTTTTAAAGCCCCTTTTCTCATTGTGTAGAATTGGAGAATAATTGATTGTTTTGAGTAATGTTCGCTGCTAAGTTGTTTGTCGAAGGATCTTTCAGGATATGTTCTCCGCATTCTCTTGAGGAGACACATTTCGACTGCGTTGATGTTATCGAATAGCTCCGAATTTAATGTCCATGATTCGCTTCCATAGAAGAGTATCGGCCAGCGGCCGCAATTTAGAACACGGAAGCGTGTTGGAGTGACTTTTTTCATTTCATAGGATGTCGCCGAGATCTAGGGTCGCGATCTTAGCCTTACACATTTGACAAGGATTGGATAAATGTACTGACAGAATGAGTAGGCCTATGCAATCCATTGTGTTTTCAAGACAATAATGACTAAATTAGATCACAAGCATAGCACATTGAGCACCATGCGCACACATGCATCATAATTCACGAAGGAGCAGAAAATCATGTAGGCCTTCCTTGAAATCAGCAATCCAAAAAATCGAAACCAAAGCCGACCAAAAACGACGGACCTCAAAAAAATTGAAAGCTGCTGAGCACTAATGATCAGTAACCAAACTGTTGTTGATTAACCCTCGCCTCACTGGATATTTTTCCAAACGCGACCTACTGGGGGAGGCGAATTTCGCCCTCCTGATGACCTCTTTAAGTAATATACCAATTTTGCCAAACCACACATCAATCGTAAGGGCATTGACAAGAGATCCAGAAAAACAGTAGTATTTTCATTTTTAAGGTCATCCCTGGGCTGAGGTGGATGTCAAAGATCAAGAAAACGCCAAATTTTGACAAATTTCCATTAGATCACTATTTGTAAAAGAAAATGAAAATATTTGGTCAAAATGGTTAATGAAATAATGACTATTAATTGTTATGAGATTGCCCCATTGTAATCAGATGAGGTCAATGGTCAAATAATTCAAACTTTTAGTTCAACTCAAATCGCACTAAAATTCATTTTCTGAAATACGCTTATAGTTGCAAGACGACTGGAATTACAATCTACAAATCATAAATCATAAGAAGCTCTGCCACGAATCTGAAAGAAAATGTCAGTAGCTCTCGAACTGTCGTAACTTGCCAATCTGTTTTCACGCCGCGCGATCAAGCAGATAAGTAAATTGCTCGAGTTTAGATGTCACGAATCATTCAAAGCGACAGATCATCATGCATAAAATTATATAGAAATCCATCATTTTAGCCTTTTTATCATGATTTTACTGAACTCAACAGAGCAAATAAAAGTTCGAGCTATTAACAATGAAAAAAGAGAATAAGAACAATTATTCTAGATGTCTCGGTCTCCTTGAGCTATTCTGTCCATTTAATGATGCTTTATAATATTATCTGCAGCATTTCGTGTAGCAGGAGATCGTATTTGCTGTCGCATCATTCGTAAGAGATCGCATCTATATCACTTAAGATCCTAAATTTTGGCAGATTGATGCTATTGACCCCATGATACTGTTGTCAATGTTTCCAAATAGATGGCGATATTTGTCTGTGCTTCCAAACACTCTCGAATAGATGTCTGGATGTGTACATAGCCTAATTTCCATCATACAAATCACGTCTGAATTCATTAATTACATCATGACTGTTTATCAGATAAGACCTCAGAAAGAGGTTGGTGATGACGTGTGTGAAGTTAGCAACGCCACTCAGCACCGCCATCTTGAAAATGGAATGTGCCACTTAAATAAACCTAACAGATCGATGCATTTGGTGTGTGCCAGCATGTGCCACCCATCATTTTGAAAGAATTCCCCCTAGTTTAGGAAAAATCGCTGCCCGAAAGTTCGACATGGCGGTGATGTGAAGTTAGCACCGCCACTAAAATTTTTTTTCCAAAATACACAATCAAAACATACGAAACACGCACAACAGATAGAAGACCATGAAAAACATTGTACCAGGAAGTTTCAGCACCTAAATCCCCGTACTTGCTGAGAAATTTAGTCCCCGAAACCACTAAATGGCGGTGATGTGAAGTTAGCACTGCCACTGAAGTCTTTTTTTAAAATACGCAAATAAAACACGCGAGACAAGTACAACTGAGAGATGACCATCAAAAACATTGTGCCAGGAAGTTTCTTCTCCTAAGACGCCGTACTTGCTGAGAAATTAGCCCCCGAAGGCTCAATGCGCTGGCGGTGATGTGAAGTTAGCACCGCCATCTTGAAAAATGCATGTGTCAGTCAAACCAACGGTCAGAATCGATCTAGATGGAGTGTGACAGCATGTGCCACTCATTTGTTTCACAAAAATCCCACCAGATCCGGTGGAAAACCAACCCGAAAGCTCAATGGCGGTAATGTGAACCAATGCAAGAAAGCCGCAAGACATCTGTTTTCCATACGAACCTGAAAGAGACTTCTAACAAAGGAAGATCTTGTTTACATTTGCAACCGTTTTGTCTTTCCAATCTTGGAATGTTGTAACCCTTTATTCACTGGTTTAATCAACAAAAATTCTGAGCAATTAGAGAAGATTCAAATGCGATATCATCACATAATATGTGGTGTTCATTGTGATTGCGGAGAAGTTCCGTCCCTCGCCTCAAGAAGAAAAAATCACTAAAACTGTTTTCGGCCATGTCCGACGCCAACCAGGCTCTTCATACATTGCTTCCTCCAATGCTGCGATTTTCTGGACATAATGAGATGTCCTTTTGTAAAACACAAAGAAGATCTAATTCATGAACACACTGTACAAGAATTCTTTGACTTAGTAAGCGATTTGAGCGATCGTCAACCCCTGAGAAGATTTTGCTTTGAATATCGAATGTGTACATATTACCTTAACTTTAAAATTTATCGATGTATCGTCTAGTATTTGGAATGATTCTTATTATAAATGTTTCAAAACACCTTCTGTACCGTCTGATTTTTAATCTCATAATAAACGAGTAAAATTATTATTATTATGTAAACTACATCTTGTCCAGCATTGATATAAGAGTAAAGAAATCTCTTTAAACCGAAGGCCTTCTGAAATAAAGTATAAAAAATGCTTAGTGTTTGGAATGTATGTTTCAAATTACTTGTAGGCTTTGGTATACGAGACGATGTTATACACAGAAAATTTTCACACACAAATCAAAACACTTCGTTCTTCATTTCAGACATAAACAGTTGATTAACAAAAATTAAACACCCGATATGCGCTTGGACTAAACGAAACCAGCTCATGCAATGAGTCCGTTTTGATAAGTCAGGAGAGAAAGAACTCCAGTGGTCGTCTTTTATGATAGCCAAGCCAAATAATTCCAACCGTAGGTTTGACTGGCACATGCATTTTTCAAGATGGCGGTGCTAACTTCACATCACCGCCATTTTGTGGTTTCGGGGACTGATTTCTCAGCAAGTACGGGGATTTAGGTGCTGAAACTTCCTGGTACAATGTTTTTCATGGTCTTCTATCTGTTGTGCGTGTTTCGTATGTTTTGATTGTGTATTTTGGAAAAAAAATTTTAGTGGCGGTGCTAACTTCACATCACCGCCATGTCGAACTTTCGGGCAGCGATTTTTCCTAAACTAGGGGGAATTCTTTCAAAATGATGGGTGGCACATGCTGGCACACTCCATCTAGATCGATTCCGACCATTAGTTTGACTGGCACATGCATTTTTCAAGATGGCGGTGCTGAGTGGCGTTGCAAACTTCACACACGTTTGGTGATGAGGAATTCCATTCGAGCACTTTTGAATACTGGAAAGCACGATCCCATCAGGTGGTCGGAGTATCAAGTTTGTCTTTTTATCTTTATCAGTAACTAATTGATGATGAAAATTTTAATCAATGAGGGACTGCACTGTTTTTTTGTGCCAAATCTAAATATGAGAAAGGAAACTTCTGTTGATAAAATCATTGGATTTTATAACGGGTTGAAGCTTTGAAAGCTTTGTCGAAGCTCTCAAAATTCACTCCAGATTTCAAAATCATTTTTATCACATTAACAAAAAGTTGTAAGATCGCTCGACACCCCCTTCAGAATAGATAGCTGAAATCACAGAATTAGATTGTTTAATCGTTTCACTTTCCTAGAAGTGCAAACTGATTCAAAGTGATGGCACATGAAGGAACTTAATAAGTGGGCAAAAAGAAATTTTTAATACCTTGCATAGATAGGAAAAATAGTCGTGCGTCGCTTGCGGATTGCTCTGAATTCATTCAAAATGCTCCGATCGCCACGATTCCTTCAGATTCGTAGAATTCAGATCATTACGCAGAAGTTTTCTCGATATTGTTGGGTCCTCCAATCATTATTAAAAAAGTTAGTAGGCGCACGAAAAAACGTTCACAAACTTCTCTGTGGAACTGGTCATCGACTGTGTCTCTTTGCTGCGTGAGCCAGTTGATAACAGTCACTGAAATTTCGCACAATTTGGCGTGTTTAATGTTGAACTGGCTGCTCATTGTTCGATTGCTATGGTATTATGTCAGCAGATTGTGCCATTTCAATAACGCTACATGTTCCAATGTTTCCCTTCTAGTCAAAAAGAAGAAGAGACAACCTGTCTAATTCTGTGGCTGAAATGTATTACGATCAGCACTTCATGCAATTGGAAAAATAAGTTATTGTGAATGTTTATTTCCATGCATGTGTTGAAAAGTTGATATTACCATAGCCTCAGAGCGCATGAACATTACTTAACAGTCCCGATTCAACTTTACAGTACTTTTTTAGCAATATACAGTCCCTGGTCGGCTTCACAGTCTTTGTATGGTCAATATAGAAGTTCGTGAGCTTTTGTGCTGGAAAGCATATTTGCGTCATGATTATATTTTCTCAATGCATTATTTAGATTGTAATTACGTTGAATATCCTTGACAAGTGCCTATATCTAGCATTTAAAACATAGGACCATTATAATGTGCTCAATTGAATCATTTCGACCTAATGTAGAATCAAAAATTGTGAAATTGGCGAACGACTTATTATTAACACAACTATCAACAATACCGGTATTTTGGTTTTCTGTCAGATAGCTGACAATATTCGATTAAATTGACTCCTTCGATCTTTGTATATTTTCCTACTAGCGTCGTATCTTTTAATACTGTTATTTTCTCTATTATCATTTCTTTTCATTCCTTTCATTTTTAAGTTGCAATTTGGTTAATTATGTGACAATTACTGGACACTAAGGTATAATTCTGATCAAGGTTAAATTCAAAAAGTCTTCTTTTGAAATGTACAGTAGTCTATGCATATTCCTAGTCCATGGATTGAAATATTATACATTTCTAAGTATGGCTGTGGACATAAAGTATATTGGGTAAAGTGGTAACTCCGCATATACTAAATCCCCAATGTGTATGTATACACTTTCGATTTTATTAAATGAACTCGAAGGGGATACAACCGGAATTCTTTCCAAATGTGAGATATGAACATTTATGAAGCTTTGAAGAGATTACAACGGAGCTGACTGAAGTAATGGTGATGTGGCCGTTCCAGGACACAGTAAACAAAATACTAAAAATGACATACCTGCAAAATAAGAAAAAATCAGCCCAAATCAGAACCCTACGTGAGGTAAACCTTGATCCAAATGCGAAGTTGTGGACACATTAAAAAAAACGAAAAATGACATACCTGCAAAATAGCCACAAAAATGGAACAAATCAGAACCCTACCTGAGGTAAACCTTGATCCAAAATGCAAAAATAGGGACCTCTTGAAATTAGCAAATAAAAATGCAAAAATAGGGTCCTCTTGAAATTTAGCAAATCCAAATGCAAAAATAGGGGTCTCTTGAAATTTAGCAAATCAAAATGCAAAATAGGGGCCTTCTGAAATTTAGTAAATCAAAAATGAATATGAACAAAATATTCATTTAAAAAATGGAAGATGTAAAAACAAAAGAACCATCGGCCCCTTTATATCCTTCATTATCATATGAAAGGGATATAGCAAAACATAAAGATAGAGTAAGGTACATGAAAGATAAGGAAGCGCAACTATTGTTACGATTAGAACATTATGATAAATTAAGAAAAAGATGGACGATAGTTAAGAATTTAATGTAACACAATTCCGCTGAAAACCCAAAAGTGATGAAAGGCGAAAACCCGACAGCTACACCATCAGCCCCTTTATATCCGATATGTAAAATCAACCATTTTTTCTCAAAATTGTTTCTTATTCAACAAAATTGACACGAAATTACATACACAATATTTGCACATTTTCAACAATAATTTACAAAATGTAAGAAATGTCTCCTACCCAGGAGACATTTACTCTGTAATTAAATTTTGAAAAAGTCTCCTACACAGGAGACATTTACATTACTATATAATGATATAAGTAGTGCGTATGAATTGACACACTTACAAATGTCTCCTGGGTAGGAGACATGGAGAGAATGCTACATTTTAGAATGTCAGAACTCCATTGGGCTTTCCATTCTTGGGGTTTGCATTATTTCTTCAAATGTTTTTCGCCGTCGTCCATTTTTGATGTGCGATGAAATTATTCGAAATGTGATTTTAAAGAATGTTGCGGATTCATGAGAATCGGCGATGAACGGATGCTGTAAATAATAGTTATAAAGTTTTCTTAAAAACGCGACATAACTCCGGGAATATTGGAAATAGTCACTAAATGTATTTCCCGCACGTATAATTTTGAATGCACGTCCCATCAAGATAGCTAGTTTCAAACTACTGTTCTCATGATGACTTTTGTAGTTTTCAATTCTTTGTAAGAAAACACGTAGCGTCGGCAGAGTTACTTCTTTTATTCAATTCGTCGATGAAATTAAATGCTGACGTCGATTCACAAGACGCAGTTAGATATCTTTCAAAAGTTTCTAATATTCTCCATTCTTTGTATAAATAATTTTTCTCTTCTTTTGTCTTAATATTCCTCCTTCTGTACTCTTGGAAGACTTCTTCACATCGTCTCTTCTCTTCTTCGTTTGTAATGATTTTTAAAATGTCCATCCTCGCAAATTGTTGAATTCAGTAAGTCGAGACATAATATTAAACTTTTGCAGATGAATCGTGGAAGACACAGTCACGTAGAACGCTCACAGAGTGAATGCACGCAGTGAATGAATGAAATTGTCAATACGTGGCAGCATCTGCTCCTAATGGCAACCGCTGCTGCTTGTTGCAGACAATGGTCTCAAGCATAATGCGCTAGAGGTCACCTCGCTAGAGGTAACAAAGCTCTCAGTCATACAGATTGTGCAATTCTTTTGTGTCATTTCTGAAATAGAATTTATCTCATGTAAAATGACTGGCCTGACCGAGTTCTTAAAATTATATGGAACGCAAACAACTACGAATTTCGACTTAAAGAAAATGGCTAAACAATTAGGAACAAAGAAACATTGAAACATTGAAAAATAAATCCAATGTAAATTTCGTAACAAATCTCCATACGTCAGATCAAAAAGGAGTACATTGGTCAGCAGGTATGTCTAATAAAAATTGTGACAATTACTATTTCGACTCTTATGGACTTCCACCTACAAATGAAGTCAAAGAATTACTTGGAAATGGAATTTTGTTGCAAATTGTACCTTATGTCTAATTTCTATGTGTGTGTTTTAGTAGCATGTTTTAATTACATGCACCTTGTAAAGTTATCTGAAATAAACCTTTCGAGTATTGGTTCCACTTTCGTGTGCCATGCTTGCAACAACACCTTCGTTCTGACGACATTGATTTCATGTATACTTAAATTATTAATTCATGCTATTTAATTCAATACAATACAAACTACATCAATTGGCGTTAGCGAGCAGGATTATTTATACAAGATGAGTTCCGAATTAGAAAGGTTGGATATTCATTCGTCCGAATGTACGGACTGGTTCACCAGGTTTGAACTATATTGCTTGACCAATGATAAAGTCGATCCTACCACGAATAAAACGGCATTTTTATTAACATTAGCCGGTGCAGAAGCATATAAGCTAATCAAGAATCTAGCTTTTCCTAAGACACCCGATTCTTTGACTACTACTGAGATTCGCGATTTAGTCGTGAAACACACCACTCCACAGAATTATGAAATTGCTGAACGGTCCAAGTTCTATTCGCTCTATCGGCGTTCCGATCAGACAGTGCGTGATTTTATTGTACAGATGCAGGGACAGGCCTCCACGTGTAATTTCGCGTCTTCCTTGGAGGAGCACTTGCGAGACAGGTTAGTAGCTGGCATTAGTCACAATGAAATTAAGAAGAAATTGTTGTTGGAAACCTCCTTGACTTATTCTACAGCTAAACAGATTTGCGAATCATTTGTTGACAAAACGGCAGCGATATCCAAAAACGAAACAGAGTCAGTTGTTCACAAAATTCACAGTTCTTCCAGGAAAAAATTCAGTGCAAATTCAAGATTCCAGAAATCACATCAGCCGAGTAGACTTAATCATAATTCATTTCCACAAAATTCCAGTTCCAATGCTAGTCAGTTTGGAAAATGTTTATCATGTGGAGAACAACACAACAGAGCTACGTGTAGGTTTAGACACGTCACTTGCAACAAGTGTAACCTTCAAGGTCACATAGCGAAAGTCTGTCAAACCGCTTCTCAATCCACGTCCCAAAATCATTCCAATTCAACTAGCAGGCCCATAAGTTCAGGTTGTTCATCCTGCGGTGGAAGGAATCACTCGTCTCAGGCATGCCGATTTCGAAATGCCACATGTAAGACTTGTTCTAGGAAAGGACATATAGGCAGAGTCTGTCGTTCCGGGGTGGGATATGTTGATGATGGTGAAGAGTCAAACATCTCCACAGTAGAGAATGAATTTGCTGACTTAGTAATGTATACCGATCTTTCCGGTTCACACATTAAGAAGTTTCTCACAGTTGCCGATTCTCATGCACTGAATGAAGTTGAATTTATTATTGACACGGGTAGCCCTCATTCATTTATTTCGATCGAGAACACCTTTTGTTTCAAGGAGAAGATATGTCCAGCAACCAGAAGTTGTCGAGGCATTACCGGTCATACATACACGTACTACGGTGAAATCGACTTGTTTGTTGAAAATTCTCATAAAGCAAAATTCTGTGTTTGTGAAGGTCTCAACATACTCGGATGGAAAGATATACGCATACTCTATCCACAGATTGCTGAAATATTGAATCGACGTCCAGGTCAAGTTATATCTGATGAGATTGTGGGTCTTCTAAATTCCACGACGGATTTTTCCTCACTTAGCACGCTTATTGAGACCGTTTCCCAGAGTTCAGGTGGTTTGAAGGTCGATCCGATCCATATTGATTGCGAAATTACTGAGCCTGTTTTTCATAAGTGTCGTCCTTTGGCGTATGGATTACGTGATTCAGTGAAAGCCAACCTTGAGAAGCTGGAGAAGTCCGGTATTGTTGAGAAGGTCAATAGTTCAAGGTGGGCCACACCTATTGTGTGTCCCATTAAGGCAAACGGTACTGTTCGCATTTGCGGAGACTATAAGGTCACAGTGAACCCTTTTTTGCGCCAACGAGCGTGTACAACACCCGAGCCTGAAGACATTTTCACACAGTTATCGAACTCCAGCGTGTTCAGTCGAATTGATTTGGAGAACGCTTTCCTTCAGTTGCCTTTGGATGAGCAGTCGCGCGAGCTCAGCACCATAAACACTCCATTCGGTCTCTATTCGTATAGGTTTCTCCCGTTTGGCATGACGATTTCACCTAGTGTATTTCAAGAGACTATTGACAAGATTCTGTCAGGCATTGGTAATGTGGTAGCATACCAAGATGATGTGGTAATTCATTCCAAAGATCGAGAATCCCACATGCACACATTGACTACTGTTTTGAAACGTTTCTGTGAATACAACGTCAAGATCAACAAGGCCAAAAGTGTTTTTGCGGTTGAGAAAATCAAATATTTAGGTTTCGTTTTATCGAAAGATGGAATTCATCCAGATGTTGACAAGTTTGATCCTATCATTAAGTCTCCTGATCCTACTTCCGTTACCGAATTACAGTCAATTCTCGGTTGATTGCAGTACTACAGCCGATTTCATGCATCTTTCGCAGACACAGCCGCTCCTTTGTTTGATCTTTGTAAGTCTGAACATGTATTCGAGTGGACTCCTGACCATAGTCGTAGATTAAAAGCCTTGAAAGAAATGGTTTTTAGTGGTCTATTGCAACCCTTTAGGAAAGGCGTTGATACCAAAGTCATTTGTGACGCATCGGAGTATGCTATTGGTGGCATGTTGGAGCAGGAAGGCAGACCAGTGATATGTGTTTCGCGTAAGTTGTCTAAGAGTGAACGGGGGTACTCTCAAACTCAGAAGGAGGCTCTCGCGTTAGTATGGTGTATTAAGAGACTGCACAAGTTTTTGTATGGATTGCGTTTTACTATTGTCACTGACCATCAGTCGTTGTCTTATATTTTCCATCCTCAGAAGTCACTACAGAAAGGAACGTCGCACATGCTGCAAAGATGGGCTATTCATTTATCCCAATACAGTTATGACAATGAATACCGCAGCGGGAAGAAGATTCCACAAACAGATTTCCTATCAAGATTTTCCCATTTTAGTGATTCGAATGATCTAGATGATGATACTGCTCTTTTCGTGAATCCACTGACTATTGATGCTAAGAAGTTAGCAGATGAGACGAAACGCTATTACAGTAATGTACTCTACGCCCTTCGCCAAGGTTGGTCGTGTAGAGCGAAGAAATTGTTCCACAATATATATATTCATCGTGATGAATTGAGTGTCACGCCTGAAGGTTTTCTTTGTTTTCGCGAGATGATCATTATTCCTCCTGTTCTACGAAAAGAAGTATTGACCCATCTACATTCTACTCACCTCAGTGTCGAACACATGAAGTCTCTCAGTCGCCTCACATGCTGGTGGCCGACAGTCAATGCAGACATTGAAAATTTTGTCAGCTCTTGCGGTAATTGTAAAGAAAAAAAGAGAGCCAGGACATCACAGCTTAAATCATGGCCATTGACATACGATAGGATGCAAAGAATACATGCTGATTATGCTGGTCCCATTAAGGGGTATTATTTCCTTGTTGTCATTGATTCTTATTCGAAGTGGCCGGAGGTGTTTATCACTCGTGAAGCTACTGCCGATTTCACAGAAAGATGTTTGAGGTCATTCTTTGCCAGAGAAGGTGTGCCACAGGTCTTGGTCACTGATAACGGTTCACATTTTGCGGGTAATTTGAAAAATTGGCTCCAGAGTATTCATGTGACACATTTGCACACGGCACCCCGACATCCACAGTCGAACGGGCTAGCCGAAAACTTCGTGAAGTCGTTGAAGTATGCTATTTCGGCAGTAATCAAAGAAGTTCATACGTTTTATGAATTGCAAAACTTTGTACTGAACTTTCTATTTCAATACCGTAACTGTGAACATCACACCACACGTCAGCGACCTAGTGTTCTTTTTAGAGGTCTGCTTTGAGAAGTCAGGTGATAGGTAGTTCGAAGGTGACGTTTAGAAGAGGTAATGATATGCGTCTATGCAACGGTATAGTTCTTCAGAAGTTGGGAAACAGAATGATGACGATTATGGATGCCGTAGATGGATCCGTTCATAGGAGGCATATAGATCAATTGAGATTCGTGAAAGATTCGGTTGAGTTAAGAGAGGATGTATAGAGGATTGAACGAGAAATGGTGGAAACTAGAGATAGTTCTGATTTTAGGACCACAAATTCGGTTGAAGCGCATACTGGCACTAGCACTCTTACACAACAGCAGTTAGACAACACAAATGCTACATCAGCACCTTTTCACGCTACAAGTCCCGAGAGAGAGTCGTGGAGCAGTCCCGATCAGAGCGAGCCGAGGAGAAGTCCCGAAGGCGAGACTAGAAGTCCCGAATGCGAGCAGATAAGAAGTTGGAGATCCGAGAATGTTGGTGGACAGATTGTGAACAACGGAAGACCTAGGCGTAATCGTGTTGAACGCCATTCAGTGACTGCTGATGACAATCCTATTCGTACCGGTTCTGGTCGTTGTGTTAGGCGACCTGAGCGGTTGGATCTGTGACACTAAAGCTCCAAATTACTTCTTGGTGATTACCGTTCATTTCACACGTACAACAAACATTGACACTAATATCTGCTATTTTTCTCTTCTAGGAAGATCTCTTTTTAAAAGGGGGAGAGATGTTGCAAATTGTACCTTATGTCTAATTTCTATGTGTGTGTTTTAGTAGCATGTTTTAATTACATGCACCTTGTAAAGTTATCTGAAATAAACCTTTCGAGTATTGGTTCCACTTTCGTGTGCCATGCTTGCAACAACACCTTCGTTCTGACGACATTGATTTCATGTATACTTAAATTATTAATTCATGCTATTTAATTCAATACAATACAAACTACATCAAATTTATAATACATTTCAAATTCAAAAACCAGGAACAACTTACTGTGGACAACTATGTCTTTATGTTTTATTGAAATTACAGGAAGGAGTACCATTTCTTGATATTATGTTAGAATTGTATAAGGGAATTCAATTCCCGAAACGTTAGTTCCAAAAATTAAAAATCAGTTTTTTGTAATTAATTTTCATAAAATCTGCCTCTGATTTCATCATTATCTAAATCTTTAATTTCATAAGTAATCGGATAAGTTTTATTTATTTTGCAAACTTCAAATATTTCTTTAGTCTAATAACAAAGAAAGCCTTTTTCAAATTTATTTTTATATTTGAATATCCCTACTCTATCTCTAATCTTAAATTTCGGCTTGCGTTTCTGCAAATTCGGATTACTCTCATTCGAATAATTATTTTCGAATATTTTCTTTCGTATTAAATCAGGATCATTAGAAGCCTTCTTTGGAGTTTCTTCAATACCTGAATGAACTTTATTATTGTACTGATCTACAATTCCTGGTAGTATCTTCAACCATTTCTGATTACCTTGTTCTGTAAATTTCTTGAATAATTTCTTTCTAATGATCTATTAAATCTCTCTATTACTACAGCCTTTCCAGCATTTTCTGTGGAATAAACTAAATCGAATAGTGGCTTAACATTTCTATTATAGAATTCAGATCCTTTATCAACGAATAGCTTCTTTGGTTTTCTATTGCTTTCTTTAAAGATTTCTTCAAACGCATATTTAACTGACAGACCACTTTTGTTTTTTAAAGGCTTTGCCCAAGCGTATCGTGTATATAAATCTATAACGGTCAATGCGTACTTAAACCCTCTTTCATTCGGCATATTGATTAGATTTGCACTCCAAATATCATCTTTATTAAATACTTTTACTTTCAATAGATATTTTGGTTTTCTATATTCCTTATGAATTTCGGAGGCATAAGTTTCACTTAAACCCTGACCAAAAAGCATTTTAGCTTGTAATGCTTTCTTAACAAACATTCTTTCAATTTTTTCTCTAGAGGTAGGATTTTCAATATTATCTGATTCTTGTATCATTTTCTTATCTGCTTCATGTCGAGAACTTAAGTCATGATTTCGATAAGCTAGATCGTGTCTATAAGCTGCTGCATCAACTCTGTTTATTGGTTCTTCACCTGGTTTTGGATTATTATTCTCATCTAGTCTCATATCTAATCAAGTTCCTGGTCCGGTATATGAATGACAAGGAAGATGTTTCTCTTTCGAATATTTACTCCAAATAAAGCCAGGAAAGTTTTCTAATGTTTTTTGTATATCACCTCCGGTGTGGTGACAATTTGAGGTTTTATGTACTTTTAAGAGATAATCCATTAGATCTAGATTTGAAATTCTTAAGTTATTCAAATTCAAGGACACCACTTCGCTCATTTTTTAAGATTAAATATTAACGCACCATACCAGGACTTAGACATATTCCAGAACCATCTTTAGCTTCTTTTATTTCAATTAAATCATCAATATTATGTAGTACATTTTTAAGAACTCTTTTTCCTTCATCAACTAAATTTAATTTACTAATAAAATTATCTACTATTCCCTCACCATTAGCAGCTTTCTCTAACTCTCGATTATGTCGTTTTTGTTCTTCTAATGCTGCCTTCTCTGATTTATTTTTATTTACTGACTGGACAATACCGGCTGTCCCACCTGCAACACTTCCTGCTGCTGCTATACCCCCTATTATTAGAGGAATTAATGGGAGAATTACACCATTCTTTTCTTCTTGTAATTGAATATTCTCTATCATTGATTTACTTATGTAATACTTCCTTTTGTCAATCGAAATAGTTTTAGGTGTATTTTTGTAATGATGTTACGTAGTTTTAATTCAACCGTTTTATTATTCACTTGCACTATTTTTTAATAAAAAAATTTATTCTAATCAATCGATAGAACTTTGTTCAGAGGCCTCAACCGATCACTCACTTTGTTCTGAGGCATTAGCCGATCACTTTTTTCAGAGACCTTAGCCGATCACTTTGTTCAGAGACTTTAGCCTATCGACGAGGCTTTGGGTTACTAACCTATAGAACTTTGTTCAGATTACTAACCGATCCTAACCATCTTTCCATTAAGAATTTCAATAGAATATTCAGCGTCTTCTAGCAATAAACCATAAGCCATCAATAATGTTGTGGAATTATTCTTTTCGATAATAATTGTTACATCACAACCATTCTTAAAAATATCTTCAGATTGTGCACTTAAATCAAAGCAGAAAACAGGATATATATTCTTCCAATCTACAGGAGTTAATTGTGCTTCTACTCCAAATTCTCGACACAAATTTCTATAAGCATCATATCCTTCCATATCCTGATTATTGGTGTTATCAAATCTCAATGGATCAATAGGATAACGTGTTTGATTTAAAGAAATTTGAAACTTCTAATTGAATTAATATGGAAAAGACTATTGTTCTTATCAAAGCTAGGAGTTTCATTCTTTTGAAAAGTGAGTAAAAAATATCTTGGAGTATTCGATGTCCTTGTGAAATGCCAGTTAAATCTTTGTTCAGTAAAAGTGACAGAACTCGCAGTACGCTTCATAAAACTTACTGGAATTGGTTTGTTCGTATTTAATCTTTTCGTTATAGTTGTTTCAACCTCTGAACTAGGAGTGATATGTTTTATCCACCATTCAAGTCTATCAATTTTTGAATATGCTTTTTTCCAGTCTTACCATAAAATATTGATTCATTATTTACAGTGCGATGAATTATTAATTTTAATTTCAATTGACATGATAATTTAGTGTAATCCAAATAATCGAATAACGGAGATAATGACCAATCAACAGTTTGTTTACTTTTCTTGTTAAAATCACGTCTTTTCTGATATGAGCTATTTTGTGTACTGTTTAACTGTTTCACTATGTTTTCTACATCTTTCGCAATTCCTGCTGCGTCTGTTCCAGTGTGAGTTAAGTATGCCGGTATGGTTATCAGGAAACCATCCTTCGATTTCATGCATTTTAGTATTTTCACCTATTGTAACAAATCGAAGCATTGAATCTATAATACCAGGAGAATCACTTATGGTTTCTATATTTTGTGTTGCAACATCCAATCGCATTTGTGTAAATAATCTTGGAAAGAAATTGTTTTCTAGTGTAATATTATCCTTAGCAGGTAATGGTATTGTAAAATCAGCATCAGAATATAGAGAATATTCGCAGTGTAAAAATGAATCGGGTAAATATATATAACTTTGCTGATTATCAACTTCAAAAATTAAATCACCTCCAGTATTCACTCTTCCTGAAGATCCAGGATTCATAGCAACTCTTATATAGTCATTCTTTTTTTGATTGTAACGAACGAACGGGGGATCGTCTAATCTAAATTTGCTTTCAATCAGAGACGACATTCTATTTTCTTTATTAGAAAAAATCAGTTTGCTACTAGAATTTTGCTAATCCATTTCCTCTCATTTCTTCAATTTTTTTTCATCATGTTTACTTTCCATCTTCGCTAATTTGGCAATTTTGTTTTTCGTTTCCTCTGAAAGCTTTTTAGCTTTTTGTAGTTCTTTAGCATCATTCCTAAATTTACGAATAGCTTCTAGTTGTTTTAATTCGTTTTGTGACTTAACAGCATTTGATATTGCACTAGCTGTACTACCTATAGCAGCTGCTCCTTTAGCAACAGATGAAATCAAATCGGTATTATTTTTAATCAAGTTAACGATACTTCCGATTCCAGAAAAGATGCCAGCTCCTTCTTTTTGAATAGTTTCTACACTGTTATAATGGTACACAGGTTTCATAGATGGGATGGTTCATGAGCAATTTTATTATTTGAAGCAAAATGTTTAAGATTGTGTTTATAAATTATAGGCATTTTTTAAGCTAAAATTTGACTTTTGGGAAAAATATTTACATTTGTGATTGGTTAGTAACCTGAGGAGCTTTGGTCCGATCGGCTAAAGCCTCTGAACAAGGTTCTATAAGTTAGAAACCTGAGGACCTTTGGCCCGATCGGCTAAAGCCTCTGAACAAGGTTCTATTAAGATTTACGTGTGTGAATGGACAACAACCGCGTGATAACTTTATTAATTTTCTGTTGCACTTTATCTATTGCGTCAAGCAGCGTGTGATGTATTATAATTTCTTTTCTATTGACTTGCATTTTCTTCTCATTCATCTTTAATGCTGTTTTAAGAGCATTTAACTTAATTTTAAGAACATTCAACTGTTCTTTATTTTCCTTATCATTTTTCTTCATTTCATTTTCTAAATTCGTTTTAAGTGTCTTTAATTCATTAAACTTTTGATTAAGTGTTTTCACTTCATTGTTCATACTATTCATGAACTTCGCTTGTTGTGTAATTCTGCTACTCAATTTATCAACATGTTTTTGAAATGTAGATTGTAACTGATGTAACTGTTGTAATAATTTTTGATCCTTTTTGGTACGTTTTTTAACTCTTCTTTCAGTTGTATATTTTGATTTGTATTCTTTAGAATAGCAGACTTTAAATTTACAGAAAGTAATATCAAAATCTTTGATTGTTCTGCTAGCTTTCTATGAAGTGTTGATATTGTTGCTTCTAGCTCTTTATCTTTTTTATCAAGTTGTAACAATTTTACTTCAAGCTCTTTATCCTTTTTATCAAGTTTTGATAATTTTTCTGTTAATGATTTGTCATTCTGTTTTAGAAGCTTTGTTTCTTTCATTAGTGGAGTCAGTTCTTCTTTCAAGACATTTATTTGTCTATCAACATATTCTTTATTTGATAACTCAGTATTTTGTTATGGAAGAATAGAAAGATGTAACGGACCTGTTAAAACGTCTCGAGTTTTCATGATATAGTTTTCTAGTTCTATTTCTGATTCTTGATTATTCGGAATGTAAGCACACCCTCCAACATTTGTTAACATCATTTTTTTCTGTTAAAAAATATGTTATCCAACAAAGTCAACGGAACCAAGCTTCTATGCGAAATCTGTAATTTATCTTTTCGTAATAAAGCATTATTAAATAAACATATGAAAGTAGTTCATGCGACAGTGCACCCAGCACATGCGGCAGTACAGCCAGTACAGGCACTACACTCAGTACATGAACAGCCGGTACAAGTACACCCAGTACGCCCCCTACATGAACAGCAAGTACGCCCAGCACATGAACAGCCAGTACAACCAGTACAAACAGTACAACAGATACAACCAGTACAACAAAAAGTAACCCAAGCAAAAAGGAGAAAAACATGTAATGACTGTGGGAAAAGCATAGCGTCGAAGAATTTTGCCCGTCACCTAAGGACATGTCAATTACCATCACTCTCTAAAATAAAAGATAGACAATGTACGTGTTGTAATAAATTTTTTTCTAGTCAGCGGTTTTCTAATCATTATAATGCATGTTCTACTAACACACAAAAATGCACTAATTGCGAAATTTTAAAACCCAAATCAGAATTTTATGATAGTAAGTACCAATGTAAAGATTGTTTAAAGGTACAAGTAAGATGCTCCAACTGTAACAAAGTTTTATTGAAGAAAAGCTTCCAACGACATGCAGCCGTTTGTGTGGGAAAACAACTTTGGTTGGGGAAAGTGACTTTGGGTGTGGGAAAGTAACTTTGCGTCTGTAGTAGTTTAGAGCCCTCCCCATTCGCACGGGTGAGTCGATAAGGCTTCGTTTTGGGCCCCGGAACAGGGTTGGAAAGTAATTTTAGGTGTGGGAAAGTAACTTTTCGTCTGTACTAATTGATAGGTTGTCACTACCCTCACATGTGGTTAGGCAAGCTTCTTCTTGGCCCCGGAACAGGTTGTCCGTAGCTGTCAGGGAGGGGATTCTGGGGTCATAAATGAGTGACGGATATAGAATGTCTGAAGCGTTTTTTTTCACTTAGAAAATAGAAAATCCACCAGTAAATTATATGAGACCACTATTTAACGATTTAAATAAAATAAATTAGTTTTTAAAAAATATGATTAATGAGGTGAGTGAAACTCAGAAGACAAATGCCTATAAAATAGAACACGTACCAGTTTTAAAAAATTATCGTCATCCTATAAATCCTGTAAATTCAAAGAAAGAAGTTAAATTTTATTATCATCATAAATACATAGAGTTCGTTAAAGACTATAAAATAAAACAAGGTTTAAAACCACATATTAAAAATGGATACTTACCACCGTGTCTACGAAGTTTCAGAGTGTTTCTGGCGTATAATAATTTATGGTGGTTAATTAAGAAAGAACATTTAACAGCTTACGATCTAAAGGCATTAAATGAATTAAATATTCCTGTATATTCAACGAGATCGACGTTTCGCGACTCACCATCGAAGATGTAATTAGTGGGTTTAGGTTATATAAAAAATATATAAAAATTTTTTATTAAAAAAGGTATAATGGAGGAGGGTAACCTATATTGTACCTTGTGTAACTAACGGTTACAGACGCCTAGGGGATATCAATCTCATTTAAAGAGTCGTATGCATTTACAGAATGTAGAACGACATGATACAAGTAATATAACGAGAATGAATGAATATATAAACTATCTAAAAACATTACCTACTGATATAGAAGTTAAAAGAGTATTTGATGATTATTCACATTCAGAATATAAAAAAGTTTTTAGTGTAATAGATGAACCTGAAATAGATAAAAAGTATTTATATGATGACTCTAAACGAACCTAAGGTTCTAGGGCTTCGCCCGAACAAAGTGACATTTATGAGTATGATGAATCTGTCGAAACCGATGAAACTTTTTATGATATTCTATCCAACTTTTACAATATATTTAGAAAATCTTTCAAATGCTATATGAATGTAGAAGTACTTTACACAAAGACTGGGCCTGATGGAAATATTGAAGAAATAGTACAAGGCCATTTTAGTCAAACTCAAGTAATCTTAAATGTAAATGATGTACAAACTATATTTGAAATAATGATAAATAGATTAAAAGATGCTATAACTGAAGCTCAATTGCGTGAATCTGGTTGGAAGCTTGTTGGAATAGTATCCAAGAAATTAGTAATTGACAAATATAAAAATAATACTGGAGGTAGTTACATACCCCTGCCTTTCAGTTCACCACAAATAATTAACGTACAAAACGACGACAGCTATTGTTTTCTGTGGAGTGTTATAGCACATTTACATCCTGCACGTCATCACAAAGAAAGACTAAGTCATTACAATAAAGAAGAATGCATAAATGAATTTGATCTTTCTGATGGATTAGATGAATTTCCATATGATTATAATAAGCTAACAAAGTTTCATAAAAAGAACAAACATATAATAGAAGTAAATGTGTTTGAATTAAATGTAAAGTATATTTCTATTGGTAATATTACTCCCTTATATACTGGAGATGTTAAAGTTAATGACACTGTCTTACTAGCTAAATAAAATTCTTAAACGTTTGCATAGACAGTGTCATTAACTTTAACATCTCCAGTATATAAGGGAGTAATATTACCAATAGAAATATATTTCACATTTAATTCAAACACATTTACTTCTATTATATGTTTGTTCTTTTTATGAAACTTTGTTACCTTATTATAATCACATGGAAATTCATCTAATCCATCAGAAAGATCAAGCCGAACAGAAATGCAATATAATGAACGCGGTAATTATATACACCATAATATTATTTACCAAGACGTTGTAATATGTACTGAAAAATATGAAATTATAAAAACATTAACACCCATAATGGTTAATCATAATAATTGTAAAGGACGCGGTTTTCCTTCTGGATGTCAACAGCAGTTACAGATGTTACAGCAGCAATATCAACAGCAGTTACAGATGTCAGAACAGCAATATCAACAACAGTTACAGATGTTAGAACAGCAATATCAACAGCAGTTACAGCAGTTAATACAACCAGCACAAGCAAATATATTATATTATAAAGAACATTACATATTGTGCAAAGATGTTTCTATATTTACAAAAACTTCAGATCATACTAATTTCCCCTGTCTCCAATGTATGACGAGCTTTAGAACTGAAGAAGAAATGAATAGACATTTGGAGAATTGTCAACAAAATGAAGCAGTCAGAAATACGTTTCCAAGAGAAGATTATTTAGAATACAATAAATGGTATTTCAAAAATAAAGTACCCTTTACAATATATTGCGATTTTGAAGCATATAATGTCAAAATTGCAGAACAAAGTACTAGCAAGCATTTGTTTGAGCAAAAACCATTATGTTGGGGAATTTACATTCATTCAAATTACCTCGAATTATTTAAATCAGAATATTATCAGTAGTATGGTGAGGACAGTGCTATAAAGTTTGTTAACACAATAGAAGAATTACAAGGACGTTTTTCACAATTGCTTAAAACAAATAAACCAATGCTTCCATTAACGTCTGAACAATTAGTGCAATTTAATAATGAAAAGAATTGTTATTACTGTGGTAAAGAATTTATAACTTATAAAGTAAAAGATCATGATCATCTAAATGGATTATATAGAGGTGCGGCACATAATTCTTGTAATCTTAATGCAAATAAATTTAGATATAACTTTGTTCCTTTATATTTTACAATGGTTCTAAGTATGATTTCCATTTAATAATAAACGATTTATTCTCATCTGAAACATTACAGCAATTAAGAACAAACATACTGTGTAAAACAGAAGAAGAATACTTTTCTATGCAATTTGGTAGTATTAGAATATTAGATGCATTCAGATTTTTTACTACTTATTCATTAGAGTTCATGGGAAAAACATTGAAACCTGAACAATATAAAATATTAAGTAAATGTAACTGGAAGCCTCTAAAAGGCATATTTCCACATGAATATTTAACTGGAGATAAATGAACTAGAATAAATGAAATAATGCAAGAACAACAACTTCCTTCACGTGACAAATTTAAAACAACATTAAAACAATCACAACTGTCTGAAGAAGATCATGTAGAAGCTGAAAAGAATTGGAAAGAGTTAAATTGTAGAACAATGTATGATTATACAATGAAATATCTTCAGATAGATGTATTGATACCAGCTGATCTATTTGAAAACTTTCGTGATATGTGTATAGAATATAATGGAATAGATCCATGCTATT
Organism: Prostheceraeus crozeri; assembly: GCA_907163375.1. Taxonomy (NCBI): domain Eukaryota; kingdom Metazoa; phylum Platyhelminthes; order Polycladida; family Euryleptidae; genus Prostheceraeus; species Prostheceraeus crozeri. The sequence goes on from CAJQUW010008355.1 coordinate 184,574, forward strand.
GTTATTCTACACCAGGTTTAACATGGTTAACAGGATTGAAATTTACTGATATTAAGCTTAAATACTATAAAGAAAGTTCTTACGATAAATTATTATTCTTTGAATCTGGAATTAGAGGTGGAGTTTCATCAGTTTTAGGTAATATATATGCTAAATGTTATAACAAGAAAGTAAACCCACAAGAATACGGAATAATGAAACCTTTGTCACTAGAGGAGAAAGAAAAGATATTAGAAAATTTTCGAACGAAACGAGAAGGAGTAGAACGTGAAAATGCAATTGATGAGTTTATGAGAGAAAACTATTATTATATAGAAAACTTCAGCTTCTTATCTAACACGATCGTATTGCCGTAACAGTTGTCAGATCAAGCCTCTCTTTGATGTAAAAACAAAAGTTTTACGGAATATGTTTTTCTTTAGAGTGATTGATGTGTGGAATCCACTAAGCGATGATATTGTACAGGCTGAGACTTTCACTGTATTTAAAAGACGCCTGAAGATCGTTGATCTCTCCGATTTTTGCATGTAAATGTGTCATTTTACAGTTTGCGCTTTCATGTAAGTCCCCAAGTGGCCATTGCATTGCGGTTTTGAATGTAGCTTCTCATTCAAATAAACAATTTTGACTATTGACTATTGACTATATTATGATTTTAATAGCTTATATTCTTCTTGCATGATACAAGAATTGCCTACAGGTGAAATGGAGTGGTGTGACAAGTTAGTTTATGAACGTACTGTTGAAGATGGATATGGTTACGTATATGAAGTTGACTTAAAGTACCCTGATGAAATAAAAGATACAACAAAATATTTTCCATTCTGTCCTGAAAATAAAATACCTAATATAGACAACTTTACAGATTATCAAAAGTCTATATTACCTAAAAAATACAGACCAACAAAGAAACTCATGTTAACACAAAGTACGAGTAATAAAGAAAAGTATGTTGTTGAAGGAAGAATGTTGGATTGGTATTTAAATCATGGAATGATTCTCACTAAAATACACCGAAAATTAGTATATAAGAAATCTAAGTGGTTAAAAAATTATATGAAATTTAATATTGAAAAACGTAAAATAGCTAAAAGAAATAAAGATTATTTTGGAAACGTGTTCTTTAAATTAATGAATAACGCATTTTATGGTAAAACTTTAGAAAATGTACGTAGCAGGCAGAACATAGAAATAGTTTATAATAAAGATCGATTTCAAAATTTAACAAGGAAACCAACATATCAAAGAACTACTAAATTTAGTGATAGTCTATGTGCTGTACATCTAAGAAGAAGCATTGTAAAACATGACAAGTTTAATTTTATAGGATTTACTATATTAGAACTCGCTAAACTATTTATGTACAGTTTTATATATGATTATTTGGATCCTGCTTATGGCGAAAACTATAAGTTACATTTCAGCGATACGGATTCCGTTTTCTTAGAATTAACAATACCGTATAATTCTTCACTTGATAAAGAAATAGATAAAATAAAAGATATCATTCATCCTTCTGATTTATGTAAAGTAAAAGATGAGTTAGGAAATGAGGAATACATAACAGAAGCTGTATTTCTAAAAGCGAAATGTTATTGTTATAATACAAAGTCTAAAACATCTAAAACATTAAAAAGAATTTCAAAAGCATCAATAGCTAAACAAATAACATTTCAAGATTATACGAAGGCATTGCTCAATAATGAAATAAAATCAACATGTAATTATAGACTTTGTTCAAAGAAACATAAAATGTACTTAAAAGAGGAACATAAATAGCATTAGATCCATTTGATGATAAAAGAAAGATTTTACCTGATGGAATAACTACTTTACCTTATTAATTTCTTTAACATCTAGTCAGTGAACAAATGTTCAATTCAGAGTTTCAGTCGGGGCGAAGCCAAGAAATCTCCCCTTCCGATGGAGGGTCCCTCGAGGCGAAGGCTAGTCAGTGAACAAATCTTCTATAATTCTATCATGTACTTTTTTATCAATATTTATTGTGATAAATCCATAGTCGTTTGACCAAGCATCACTGCAAGATTGTTAAAACTCATCTTTATCTCGTATACATAAGTCTCTTAACAAATCACTTAGGTTTCTTGGATTGATTTCAAAAAGCATAAAAATATTAGCATTCTTTCTAATAACGCTGCCATCTAGTGAATACACACTTTGTGTTAAATAAAAACGCTACAGTTATTGTGTCGTCCTCTTGTAAAATAATTTCTCTGAACTGCCTGATCTCTGTTATTGACACAATCATCAAACACAACACAATGTTTTTTCGTTTTATTTAGTTTACTAGGATCTTGCATATTGCCACTATCATCTATTAATTGTATCGATATGTGTTTATTTATTTTGGGTTCTACTAATTGTTTATTTTTCGCTGCTTCTTCACACCAGGAACTTATTTCCTCTTCATACTCCGATTTTTCATATTCTTCAAACAGTGAAGCTATAGCCGATTTTGTAAGATTATTTTCAAAACCATATTTCAAAAATTGATAAATAGGTTGTTCTGCTGTTGTTGTATAAATGATAAGATTGTTATAATCCAAAAAGTTGGGTGTCGTGAGAATTTTAAATAATAGATTTCCCACAACCTGATCTTCCACAGATAACTGATAAAACTTTATTTGACAAGTTATGATGATGAATGAATTTCACTTTCTTGTTTAGTGGAGATTTTACAGAAGTGTTTTCACTCATTTTTAAGTCAATACTTTTAATTACACCTCTCGTAATAATAGATCTATCATAATCTCTTCACCTCCAAAATTTATTGCCTTTCCCTTCTCATCTGTTATTCTAATGGTAATTGAATTAATTGTTTTTCGTGTAACGGGAAAATATATTAATGATTACATTTAAACTGTAACCAATCGGAACTGTAAATGCTGGATAACTGAAGATATTATTTGTTAGCTTTCCATTAACATAACCACCTTCTATAATATCACACTGAACGTTGATTGAATTCATTTCAGTTATTTTAGGTATATTTTCACTGATATGAAAACCTTGTGCATAGAGTTTCTTTTTAAATCCTAATAGTTTCGACAATGACCTATCAGGATTAAAATCAACTTGATGATTTTCATCTAAAGTAAGAGAAAATTTATTTACTGCTGGTTCAACTGCGAAATGTAATCGTTTAAATTGAATACCTAAATGTCTTTTTATTTCAGTGGAAATCGATTCAACTTCATAAGATCCAGGAAGAAAAGTTAATTCTTTCCAAGTTGTACCTTTGTCATTTGAATATTTAAATCGGTCATTTACATCTTTGATAATATTTTGTATAGTGTTAAGTGTTGAAAAAACTAGTTAATGCCACTTCATAATGTTTGTCTTGTTCTAAGTGAATAATAGGATCTAAATTACAAGTATGCGAGGAAGTAGTTGCTATAAATTTTAATGTCGTACTAAATTTTGATGAGGACAAAATCTCGATTAAATTTTCTAAATGTTTATTAATTTTTTCTAGTTCTGCGAAGACATTTTTAACTAAATAATTTAGATGAGCTTTTGTAGTCTTTTTCACTTATAATTTTCTTTTCTAATAGTCTTTTTAAGATTGCATGTATTTCGTTAAAACTAGAGTTATGTCCTTCTTTTGTTGCAGCTAATAAAATCTCTAATCTGTTTATTAATTCTTGTGGATCATCGGGCAGGAAAACCGTTGTCTCTTTTAGTCCTGTTCCTGTTTTTGGGTAACCAGTCGGTGTTGAATAACCCGTCGGTGCTGAATAACCAGTTCTTGCTGGAGAAGCAGCCATTGGTGTTGAATAACCAGTCGGTTTTGAATAACCAGCTGTTGGCATTGGTATCTTTGTTCCTGTTTTACTGGTACTAGACGTTTTGGATAATAAGACATTCAAATTTTTATAGCGCTTAAGAGTTTTTGCAGTTCCAACCTTATCTAACATAGTTTTATATTTCAGTAGATCATCAGTATGATATTTATCTAAATCCGCTCCTCTTAATAAATCCACGAAATTTCTGTCTAAACTGAAAGCTGTTTTGTCTGGTGTAAAAATTAAACTTTCTTTAGTATTTATAAATAATTCTTCTCCACCTAAGTAAAATCTAAGAGATGGCTTTCCATCTATAAATGAAGTAGAATGTTCAAATAGCATAGATTTTGGTAATTTCCTTTCTATGTTTGCTTCTAGCAAACCGTAATCATCCATGATGGTTTTCTGCACTGGATCAGATATGTCAATTCGTTTATCATGGTCTGCAAGTTCTTTCTCAAGAATTTTGAGTGGTGCAATAGTTTCTTCAAAATCAGTTTTCACTTGTTCAGTTAGGTGAATTTTTTCTAACATATCAGATTGAACGCCAGCTTGTAGCATTCGATATTGTCTATGTTTTTTCTTCATAATATTTTTCTGTTTTATTAATTCTTCTAGTTGTTTTATTTTAACCTCATTTGTATTCATTATTTTATAATATAATATTTGAATTTTGTGGTAGCATAGAGATACAGCAAAAACACTTTACTGAACAACTTATTTTTGTTCTATGGAACTTTGTTCTAACGTTTTTAATAAAGTTCTTATTTCTTCTAAAAAAGCTTCATTGTTTACTTTGGCTTGAGATTTAACAGGAATTTTAGTTGCTTCTCTAGCTATTTGATCAAATTTTTCAATCTCATCTAACGTAATAACATTGTCATCACACACTCTCTGGAAGTAGTAATGTAGTTTATCATATACTTCTTTTACATGGGCATGTTTCTTACTTAAGGATTTTCGTTTCTTAGTCATTACAGATTTATCTATCACTGTTGCAAGTGACGTTGTGAAAACACCTGTACATGTTAAAGCTGTAGCAACAACAGGAATTGTAAGAATGCCAGATGAAATGACAATAGTGAGAGCACCTAAAGAAGCTGTTACAAATGCTCCAACGCCTTGTGTCACATTCTTAACTATCGTCCATCTTTTTCTTAATTTATCATAATGTTCTAATCGTAACAATAGTTGCGCTTCCTTATCTTTCATATACCTGACTCTATCTTTATGTTTTGCCATATCCCTTTCATATGATAATGAAGGATATAAAGGGGCCGATGGTTCTTTTGTTTTTACATCTTCCATTTTTTAAATGAATATTTTGTTCATATTCATTTTTGATTTACTAAATTTCAGAAGGCCCCTATTTTGCATTTTGATTTGCTAAATTTCAAGAGGCCCCTATTTTTGCATTTTTATTTGCTAATTTCAAGAGGTCCCTATTTTTGCATTTTGGATCAAGGTTTACCTCAGGTAGGGTTCTGATTTGGGCTGATTTTTTCTTATTTTGCAGGTATGTCATTTTTAGTATTTTTTTTTACTGTGTCCTGGAACGACCATATCACCATTACTGACTGATCATGATAGCTTAATACAGAAGGAAATGATAGAATTTACAGATCCTCCGTGTCATGACATCCTTGGAGAGGTAATGCATATTTAATTGGCAACTCGATGACCTGCTATTGCTTTCACACTGAACCTCAATAGAATCTTCTTAAGCGTGATCATATCATAAGCAAGCTGCCCCTGGTACAACAAAATAACATAATCAAAGACAATGATTTCAATTAACTTTGAAAGATGTAAGTGGGTCCACATCACCATTGAGATTCAAGAAATGAAACATGAATTTAGTGAATCATACATAAATTCATGACGATGGAAATTAAATTAAAGACATGAAATTTCAGTCACAACAGCACAATAAAATCTCGACTTTTTCATGAAGACTTTCACTATAATGGCGTTCATTAGATTTTCTTGATAATCAGCTTGATTTCCGCTTAGTTACGATGCTTGTTAGCAAATATTCATTGCCTTTGGTATCCAACTTGTTTCATATTACTTATAACGGGGCGTCATGTCAGTAGTATCTAAATTGGCAAAAATTTAGATTTTTCAAAACTGCTTAAATAATTTTGTGGACTACGGGAACGTAATCTCCGCAAAAATCTGAATCTTTTCATATAAAAATTTTCACTGTATACATACAAATACTTTCTTGAGTCGACACTCTACCTACATTCTTACTCTATGGCTGTAGACTTCTTAATGTCATGGTATAGCCGACAAATAGGACGGTAAGATATCTAACATATTCCAGATGGAGATGCATGCACAGAAATAAATTACCTTCACTCGCACTGAAAAGTTGATTTTTCAATCTTCGTGAAAATAATTATGGTTCAGGTAGTCTTGAGAGTTGATTATAGGTATTTGAACTCATGGCATAACAACATGGAATTTACCACGATCGAAAAGGGGAAGTCCTCACCTCTTCTTTATATCATCTTATATGTCACTGACTGTAACTTGGTTGCTACGCTTTATAGGAAGCCCATACAGTGTATATGGGTTTAATTTCGAATTTCAAGACCGAGATCCCCGTGCAGTGGAAGAGGCTTACTAAGCACTCTGATAAATAGAGCATATATTGTTTACTCGTCCTGTGAGAAATTCCACAAGGAAATGAAAAAACTCTCTAACAGTTTTACGAACTACGGATATCCGTTGCAATTTATTCAAAATACTATTAAGAAATATTTAGATAAACAAGTAGAAGCTCCAGTGACAATACATGACATGGACAATTTGTTAATTACTACTATTTCTTTTATATTGCTACCATGATCAGTCAATTGCGTGTAAAATTCTCCTAAAAGGTGAAAATTTGAATATCTCACATGTGGTAATGAGTCTCAACTCGAGTTCATTTAATAAAATCGAAGCTGGATGCACATTGGGCATTTAATTAATGCTGCGTTGCTACTCTACCTAATATACAGTCCTTACTCTATGCCAGTAATCACTTCTCTCTCTAGCCCACCTATTGCCTACTTGCCAGCAATCGATGTGACTGGTCGCGAATGAAGTAGGCCACGCTATTCTATCATTTAATTTCGCCGTCTTAAGAGCAGGGATGCGGAGTCCTATCAATTTGATAGGACTCCGACTCCGGGGGTTGATAGGACTCCGACTCCGGATGGCAAGTATATAATATAGCCTAGTTTTTTTGAAAAAACTGGTAGCCTACAATATAGATCATTATAGGCTTACCTAAACCTATCTTTAGTGATCATTGCTGCATCAATTATCAATCATTTTCGATGAAAGTTTATCAAATGTCGCTTTAAGTTGGATGCATGCGACTCGGCTCCTCCCATCTTGTTGGTGCGTGCTTCACACGGTTTTTCTCCAGCTCTACCTGGTAGGAAAATCCCCAAAAAATCCTTCTCCAAAATATGAGTACACTTTCGATTTTAATATGCGCTTTGGAGGAGAGATCACACACGATGAACGTGAACAAACTAACTCAAACAAGCTAGTACATGTATTTCATTTTGTTTTCTCTGATGTGACCCTTGGTGCATAGGTGTGATCTAGACTAGGAAGGCTTGTCTTCTCTAATCAATCACCGACTTAAAAGACAATCCCTTTTTCACCATCACGGTTCATTCCCTCAACTATTACAAGCTTTGCATCCATCAGTGTCTCTGTACTTTTGCTTGACGGAGAAAGTTGACATCAAGACAGTGACAGCCATACAAGATGATAAATAATTTGCTTGTATTATATTTCGGGTCTAGTTATAAGCCGAAGTCCGGGGTCCTGTCTTTTGATAGGACTCCGACTCCAGCAAAAATGATAGGACTCCAGGACTCCGACTCCGACTCCAACTCCACATCCCTGCTTAGAAGTTTGGTTGCTAATAGACTATTAAGTCAATTGATACTAAAATCGATAGCCCGGATAGCGAAGACCTAATGATTCATAACATAGAGTTTGGTAATGGTTGAATTAGTGTTACGTTCTGTATGCGATCCTTTTGAGAGATAGAGCAGTGAATGAAGTCTAGGTTGTATTAAAGGCCCGGGCATAATAGCAGAAAGACGGCAATTGTAACAAGTACTTTTTATGTGATGCATTCATCTTCCTAGCAATTAATTGTAATTTACCAAAAATCGGTGTCATTGCTCTAAGTCTACCATAATAGGGGAGCTGAACTGCGCCTGAAATTTCATACTTACAAGTGAGATTGCCCAGTCTTCACCATGATTCGATAAAAGTTGAAGGTGCATTAAAATTACGATGCACTCGCGGATTTGCAAAGGTTTGTATCAAAGAATAAATTCACATTGTCAGCCACATTATAATGTAATTTTATAAATGAATATACGTTACATCAGATTTAGAAAAATATTCAGGCTGTGTTGCATGCAATTTTGTCGACAAAGTATATCACATCAGATACAAAGAAATTTGCATTCTTCACATAAAATAGGACATTGAAAACTAATGGAATGAAAGACAAGTAATGAACGTATCCATAATACGATACTATAGCTGCCCCGTCAAACAGGACTGCGGTATGTGGATAAGGAGGTTTCAATACAATAAACACAAAAAAGAAACAAACGGCATCAGGTAGATAGAAAACAATATAGAACAAACAGAAAAAACATCAAATTCAAAGTAACTCGCTTTTGGCGCGTGCTTTGACCATTTTTAGAGTCAGCATTCTTATTATTTTCACAATCTCCCACACGCTTGGTTAAACTGTGTAATCGTACAATGAGAAATATATTCATTATAAGAACAATTATGATCGGTAGAAATCCTGATGCAATCAATGTTCTATAAATGGAAAAATAAATATTAATTGTAGGCATGTCATATGGAGTCCAACAAGCATAGTCAATTATTGTCACATTTATCAAATAAATAGGGATAGGATTTGATCCTGTAGAGATAATGCGCACAAAAGCAACAAGGAAATTCATAACATACATGACTATAGCAAAAATGAAATATGTTTTAATACCTATGCTCCGATAAGATACAGGTCGAAAAACAGCCCATACTCGGTCAAGACCAATCAGAACCAGGAACAGATTTGATGGACATCGAGCCATAAACTGACTGATTACATGATATTTACACAACACAGGATTAGCAGCAAAATTTACTGTATACGGGACATTGTCACTACCAAATCCTCTCAATCCAATGTAAAAGTAGTACAATTTTATGAAAAATCTACCAATTGAGTCAGACAGATCAAAGAACGACATAAAGAGCAGGTAGACGTGATGCTTCGACCATTCCCTATGATGCTTCAGAAATACAATGATGGTTATCAAGTTTGTAATCATCCCAAATACCAAAAGTATCATTGAGAGCATTCCCGATAATCCGAACACTTTGAGATTTTTCATGATGATGAGAACATTCTCAGTATTTATTTGAAGAGTTTCGAAGGGAATATGCTTTTGATCGAAGGTTGAAATCATCTTAACTCAACAGCGGTTCTTTCTATGTACATGAACATGTAGCTGAAATGTGGATGAACATTCCATATATTCTCTTTACGAATATTTGACATGCATGATTGGTTTCCTAAATCTATTTCTTCAATTAGGCATTTTGAATGGCTATTGGTTAAAAAGAAAGATTAACTGACAGCCATTTGTTGATTTTGCTTTCCATTGCCTTTTCGACATGGTTTAAGATGCTTTGGTGGATAATCGATCCCCGCTACTTACCTTAATGTCGGCGGCCACAATTGTGAAGAGATATCTATTCATTGATCACAATTGCTGTGACAACTGATGAGTGGTGGTGAGGATTTGAATTCACCATTGTTTGATTGAAATCAAAAATCAAATCTCTCCCTTTTTATGTCACGAGGTTTTATTGAAAGTAAAATGACCCGACGCGTTTCGTCTTAAAGACTGTCTCAAGGTTTCGCTTTAAGACGAAACGCGTCGGGTCATTTTACTTTCAATAAAACCTCGTGACATAAAAAGGAGAGATTTGATTTTTGATTTTAATCAAACAATAGTGAATTTAAGGAACCTCCCGTTCAATCACCTAATGAAGTGAGGATTTGACACTGCCAATTGACGCATTCGCCTGCAAGCGGTTGTAGATCAGTTGATAGAACAGAGGTCTAACTAACCTGGGGTCGGCGGTTCGAATCCTGCCAGACGTACGCCTTTTTGCATAGCAATTTGATCTATCATTTATTTCATTTAATTATATTTTTAATACGTCTTTATACTGTATACAGTCGTTGTTATTACAAAGAATCTATAAAATAACTTTTGGATTTATAAGTTGAACATCAAGAAAACTTCTAACTAGATAGAAATTTATGGACCAGCACGTGGAGTCGCACAGCCATGCATGCATCAGTATTTGATTAAGTGTACATGCGCATTTAGGTTGGGGACCTGCAAATCGGTAAATATAGAACAGAATCGAGCTAGCTTACCTTTTGATTAACGATGCACATAGCCAACTATGCTCACTGTTAGCTAATAAGAGAGTAGGCCTAGAAAATAGACACTTAATAATCATGGGAAGCAGTCAAGTTATAGCGACTTTAATTTACTAAGACATATTAAGCTTTGTAACTCAGCATATTTCGAAGGAGATTGTGCCGCTATAGATAGTGAGCTAGATAGTCTATGATCGGCAATGATATCATTTTACGAATTTTATAAAATGATATAAAATGACATCATTTTTTATCATTTTATTTTCTATGATGAAAATATACCATTTTTTAGTTGAATATACGTATGGGCCTACATCATAATTAGATCATACGAATTTTTTTATTTACATTGCAACCATGATACTTTTACTGCTCTTAGCAATGAAATTAAATTGAGACTGCATGCAGCATCGATATATTCTAAATAATGGAAGACTGAAGAAAGCAGTTTAGTCACACACATACATATCAATACTTAGGTAATGCCTATGGCCTATACATTAGACATCACAAGTTCTGATTCAAGCTTTATACAGTCGAATTACAAATATGCCTACAATATGCAGTTGGCTAGGCCAACAATATCTAAAGTGCGAAAAAAGTCTAAAAATATTTAGATAGCAGTCAAAATTTCAAGAACATCAAGACAGTTATTATTGAGTTCAGTGTTCAATCATTGTCAATCTGTTCGATAGACAGATCTGCTGCTTTCAACTACATAAATCAACCAGTGGGGAAGGACATTGGTAGAACAAACTAAAGAGACTAAATTTGCTTCAATACAAAATGCGAAGAATCTATGATAAGAAAACATAATTGAAACAAAAATTTTTGATGATACCATTTTATATCATTTTTCAAAAATAAAATGATATCATTTCATCATTGCCGATCTTTGTAGATAGTGATGTTGATTTGACATTCGACTTTCCATTGACCAAAACAGCTGTAGCTTGATACGCTGAGTATACATGCAGGGGCAAGTTCTTAGGTTGACATCCGGATCTGGATACGTCCATCATTTATTCCTATTCTTCAATCCTGGGCCGAGGAAAGCACAATTCTTCACAAAATATTTCAGTAGCTTCTTTTTTAATTTTCAATGTAAATGAAATCAATAATGTAATTTTCTCAAGTGAATAATGCCTTTTGCCTACATAGGCAAAAATAAAGTCAAACAAGCACATTTACATGTGCAAGGAGCGGATTACAAAAGACCTTGAGCACTATGATGTTGACTTACTCTGTCTCTGCTAGAGTTAGCCGGGGCTTGTAAATAGAAACTATAGAATCTCTGGATTCATCTCCCAGGACTTTAGTTTAAAATTTTCAGGGGCTGTGGCTTACAGCCACAGGCCATTGTAACAACATAGCACGCATTATAGCCGCTGCGACTAAGTCATGCTTCACAACCGACGTCTTCAAACGCTTTACTAAGTATACAACATCACAAGCCCAGTACGTCACGTCCAAATCGTTTCAAACTAGAAGCTGCCATAAATCAAGCCAAAGGAATTGAAAACTATTGAAGCAATTTTGGGCCGGACTAAGAGGACCTATTTGAATTTTTTTTAATTACAACGCCGAATAGAATTGCAAAGCTTCGCAGATCCCTAATTAGGTCTATCCATAGAGTAAGTATATTAGGTAGAGTAGCAAATCTGTATTTATTAAAGCCCCAATGTGTATGCAGTTTCGGTTTTATTAAATGAACTCGCGTTGAATGTGAGATATGTAAATTTTCACATTTTTGGAGAAATTTACACGGAATTGACTGATCATGGTAGCAATACAGAAGCAATAATAGTAATTTACAAATGCTCTGTGTCCTTGGAGATGCAAAGTTTGTTAGATTAGCAATTCGATGGGTTACTATTACTTTCATGCTCAGTTTCATCAGTAAGAGTATCTTCCTTTCTTAAACACAATGATCATAATTAACATTAAAAGATGTAAATGGGTAGATATTTATTATTCAGATTCAAGATATTAGGCATAAAATTTAGTGAAACATAAAAACATGCCGCCTGAAATACAACTTGAAATCTCAGCCAAGAAGCACAATAAGATGTCAACTTTTCCTTGAAGACTTGCATCATAATACAGTTCATGAAACTTCCTTGATAATCAGTTTAATTTCCGCTGAATTAAGATACCTGTTAGTAAATGTTCATTCCTTTTAATATCTTATAAGTTTCATACTACATATACATGTCAATAGTACCTATATAAACACAGGAATAATTCGCAAAAATTTAACTTCTAGGTGATCTAGTGATTCTAGGTGATTAGCTTCTAGGTGATCAAATATTTTTTTAGACCGTAGGAACGTTATCTCCGACAAAAAGCTGAATCTTTAGATTTAAAGTTTTTCACTACATACTGAGATTTTTTGTCGACACTCTACCTGCTATATAGGCCGACTTACTCTATGGGTCTATCCGCATTATATGGACGATACATGCAGCATGCATTTCTCCAAAAAGGTCATTCAACAATAAAGAAGTGGACTAAGGAAACCACCACCAGCAACATGCTAAACTATTTCAAACTACAGAATGGAGCTTTGAAAGTGACAACGGGCGATTATTGAGGAGAGAAGTTGACAGGCACGTCATCCGTATCATTTTTACGAAGCATCAAATGCTGTTAATGTGGCACAACTTCAATGAACAACTTTTGCGTCAAGAAAGAAATGAGTAACCTTTACCGGAAGTGTGTCAACCAGTGCATTCGAACTTTTGAGCGAGTGATTGAGCTAACGAGATTTCGAGCCATTCACTGGTGAACTGAGCGAACGGGTAAACTGAACGAACAGGGCTTTCTAGCAATTGCCATTGAACTGAACTGAACTAAGAATTTGCCGATAATGAACTGAAGAACGAACTGAACTCATGTTTCTCAAATTTCTGCAATTACTGGCGGGAAATGTGTTCTCATATTGGCATTTCACTATTCACATGAGAAGTTTGAAATGAGATTGAGGACTGAATTTCAAGTGGTCTCCGTTATGCTAAAGTTCATACGAGGGATTGGTCAACTTTGGTTTAGGACTCTTTTATTTTCGTGAAGGTCTGTGAATACATGTGATGTTTATGTCCAAATGTAGGGTGCGTTAACAGGTTTGACAGTTTTATGCAGAAAATTCACCCAAATCGTTCTTTTTGTTGCTCTAAATCCGATGCGGCACAACATTCTTTCAGAGTGACCTCAAGTATGCAGCAATATTTCACTAAGCCTTCGAAAAAGACTAGAGGCATCTGCGCCGCGCGTGTCTTCGGTTTCTAGATTGGAAATTTCGTATCTGTCCTTAATCCTTTGACTGCGGCGGGCGAAATTCGGCCATGTTCTTTCATATGCAGATGGCCTGTGGATCTGTGCATAGAAAGATAAGCTGATAAAGCCATTATTATGATGACTGACGTATCCACTTCAGCAGTTAATGAGATCCATCTAAATATGAATGGGAAATTGAATTGCGTAATTTAGCGTCAACGCGTCGAGTTGTGTGCATTACAAATAAAGCTTCTTTCAAGAAATAGTAAAAGTGGAAAAGTGTCAATGCGGTATTCAGTACACAAGATTGGCAACTAAAAATAAATGGAATTACAGCATGTGTCCACTAGTTTCCGAGACATCGTTCGTATAATAACAATAACTGACTTTCGCTACTATCTCCTTACCTCAGAATTCATTAGGTCTCCTGAAAAGGATAAATAATTATGCGAAGATCCATCGCGAAGTGCGATTGAAATTCAAGTCTATATAAGCCTACATGTGAATACAAGAAATTTACATTTAGCTAAAACTAATCTCAAAGCATTTTAATGAAAGAAGATAATTGACAGGATTTTTGACATAATTCATGCTTAGATTCAATGACAGCTTGTTTCTTTGATAGTTTCAATGGAGCATAATTATAGAGTTAATGACTAGAGGCATCATGATGTCTGCATGATTTTCAAAGTTCGTTATTTTTTCATGGAAAGAATTGTACATGTGTGATTAATATTATCACATATGCCCAAGTTGACAAAAATATCTGCTGCAATTTTAGTTGCTTGTTGAGATATCATTAAATTCGGCATCATTAAATCAGGCTTTTTCTCATAACGTCAATGACACATGTTTTCATATGAGTTCACAAAGTCGTTAACTTTCAGCTCGAAAAGTGCATATTGAACTTTAATTTTTATCATTGCAAGACAAGAAAGTGTACATTTCTTGTAAATGCAATTCATCGCAATAACCTTACCTAAAACCATAGACATTGACATGCGAGTATTAAGAAGTCCAAGCCTAACACTTGTGACAGGAAATAAAAATTGCAGTGTACTTATTAGTAAATATATACATACTTCATATACTTACTACTGCAGCAAATCATATTGCATTCCTTATTTTTTGAATCAGATAAAAACCAAAAAAATACCTCCTTTCAAAAGTGCCCAAAGTTCATAAGCCTAGAAAAATGGTGATAAGTCGACAACAAATGGCATTCACAATTCATCTATTAATCAATTTAGTTTCAAATTGTCGAGAATAGTTAGCAACTTAATCACTTCAGCGGTCAATTAAAAATAATAAAACAAATTGTCTTCAGATGATACATTATAGGCCTAAACATTGAGTGTTTTGAGGAAAGGAAATAAAAACAGTTTTAGATAGATAAATTTAAGATAAGTGAATATTAGCAAACATTAAATATCATTGTTCGTGCATGTTCAACTTTTTTTCTGTTAGCAGAGGAAAAGCGACTGTTAATAGGCCTACCATATTTGAGGTCGCAGATTACGAAAATGATACTTATTTTTGATTATTTTGGATTCTTCAACTCTTATTTGAAGTTTTGTTATATGGCAAATAATAAAAAAGTGTAAATTTAGGCCTATTAGCATTATCGTGCTGTATTCAATAAAGGTGTCTATAAGGCTCTCTCAGTTAACAAAATTCATAAAATGCAGTGGAATCACTAATATTGCGTTTATATGTATTCATATTATCAGAATGAACAACTTTCCAGGTAAACTTTTGTAGTAGTTTGAACCTGTTTTTTTCATATCTCGAGCTATCTGACTCACTGCACTTTGTAGCAAACTTTAACAGACGGAAATCAGCGGTTTGGCAATCTAATTGGCTCTACGAGTTGATGTCATGGGAGCGCTCGTGATTGGTACACTCGCTTCTGCTGACACGCGCCGATCGATGGGTGGGCAGCAAACAGCATTGGAATGAATAGGTGGGAGGAATTTTGTCTGTGACTGCGAGATATGAAAGCTTTCCATTGCACTTTTACAGGCCCAAAATAGGCATACTCATATAGGCATGTTTTTGAAGTCTTCATGAACAAATGAGATCAGTGACAAGTCATACGCAGAGGCCCATTTGTCAGGCGATTAAAACTTATTAAGTCAGGTAGTGAAGAGTTATATTTTAAAATATTTGGTGAAATTGGTGTGTTGAAATCTGATGTAACTTGCCGCTACGTGAGGGATAGATGTGATGAATTTCTTGATTACTTTACTGAGGAAGACGAATACTGTTACTGCAATGATGTTCCTGATCTGGTGAATGCTTTGTTCGGTACATATGATGCAAATGATTACATGATATTTTTGGATGTTTCTGTCACTGGATTGAAAGCTGCACTTCTGAAGTTAGATGGCTCCAAGGCTCCTGTTCCTATTGCTCAGTGGTCAAACTTAAAAGAGTGTTATATGTCTGTTGTCATGTTGATGGAAGATTTGAAATACAAAAATGAAAAATGGAGAGTTTGTGCAGACTTCAAGATAAGTTATTTTACAATATAAGTGCACGAGTATGCCTACTACTTTTAATTGCATTTTTTCAGATGCTCCAATTGCTATGGGATTGAAAGGGGACGGAAATATAAGAATCCGTGTGCCTTTTGTCTCTTTCATGCTCAGAGTCAAGAAAAAAACACATCCGCGTTGATTGGGAACCTCGACATTCTTTCGTTGTCGGACAAGCTAGTATCGAAAATCCCAGGATCATTTTCCCTGTATTACATTTGAAATTAGGCATTTTCAAGCAGTTCATCAAATATCTAGAAAATGAAGATGCTCTCTCTATTCTTCGTGAGTTATTTCCAAGAGCATCGACTCAAAAGGTTAGTGCAGTGATTTTCACAGGACCACTGGTAGATAAAATTGCTGACAACGATAGATTTATGAATGCCCTTACTTCTGAAGAGCAAGAATCTTTGACGTCCATTCTTGAGGTATCTACTCGTAGAAATATACTAGTTCCAACCGATGTTGTCGTAAGAGAAAAAAGAAGATTGTTGGAAGTAATGATTCGGCATTTTCAGAGACTGGAGATAAATTATAGCCCTAAAATGCATTACCGTAATTTGCATTTGCCAGAACTGTTATCTCGCCAGGTTCAAGTCAGTGGTCAGCATGGTGAAAGACTGCATCAGACATTCAAGGTGTTTGATACTCGTTATTCAAAGAAATCTCTGAGAAAAATGTTACTGGAATATATTTGGATGAATGTAATTTGATATGTTGAATGATGACAGATCATCATGAACCTTATGGAATTGTTAAATTTTTCTTCATGCACATCTATGAGTGTTCATATAAAAATTTCATTAAAATGTAGTCTCTTTCTCACTACTGAAATATACTGCTCATTAGATTTGAACTAACAACTTAATCTACATAGTACATGTATCATTGTCTTAGAATGAAGCACCATCATTTCTATGCTCATCATTGAATCCACTACAATCATTGTAGCTCCATAAATTAATAAAAATTACCTCCACTATACGATACAATAACCAAATACAAGCTATTTTCCAAGTCAAAATAAAGAAAATTAAAAATTCAGCATAAATGCTAGAAAATACAAATGAATTTAAAACAAATATTACATTCATGTTTTGTACTTAAATTGATAGGAAAAAAGTGAAATTGTTTTGCTAACAATTTAGTGCGCGAACAGTGTATTTATCAGTTTCAAGTAAGTCGTCATCACCCACTCCCAGTGAGTGAACAAAAAAGTCAGTATTATTTTGAAAAGTGCTTTTCGAAGATTTTGCCACTTTTACAAATATTTTGTATTTACAATAACCCTCAATAAACGCACCCATTTTCACTATTACCAGACTACAATGGCCTTTTAATCAGCTTCAATAATTGTGCGGAAATCAGCTATAACTAAATTCCATATTTATTCCTGATGTCGATGCGATATGCGTTTATAAAAAGTTACCAACAAGATTAAATTAACAAGTGAAGTTAATTAAGATAAAACATTGGAAACTGTAAAGAAAAACTTGCTATTGGGCTAATTTATTAACGAATGTTTTGATGAGAAGAAATAGAGCGGTTTTTCATCAGTTTTAAGCAAGTCGCACTACCATGAATACCAGCAAATGAATAAAGAAAATCGGCAAAATTATCGAACTATGTTGATGGCTGGGGGAATCAAGTCTGAAGAGGGAATAGGTTTATCCTTGCGATTTTCCTTGGAATATTCTATTATTAATTAGGCCTACTCTGACACATGCACGCATTGAAATTGACAGACCACGAAAACATCACATGCGAAGTATTAAGTCATTAGAGGGAGAAGCGGTCTTATAGAAACTTATAGAAAATTAATATTATATTATATTACATATCAATATATATTTAGTATTATGTATAATATATATCAATATTTAAAGAGTGAGAAGAGTGAGATAAGTGAGAAAAATTATAAAGTTCTACATGACGGTAATGAATCTGATGCTTTTACTTGGAAAAATGTCACCAACTCTGTTTTTAATATTTATAAATGACCTTGCAAAAGAACTTGACTTAAACATTGGTGATCGCAATGCAGTCAAACTTGGAGAAATTAAAATCCCTTGCTTAATTTATGCCGATGACATTCTTCTGATGAGCAATGATAGAAATAGTTTAGTTAATCGGATACAAAAGGTCCATGATTTTTGTAAACAAAGTGGCTTGAAAATAAATTTCGAGAAAACAAAAATCATCATTCATAATACCAAACACGAGAATAGTCATGTAGAACTTAATCTAATAAATGAAGTAAAGCGAATTGAAATAGTTCGTGAATATAAATATTTAGGATTCTGGATAGCCAACAACACAAAGAAACATTTACTTTCTCTAACTAAGAACGGCAACAAATCGGCATACCTAACAACTAAAAAACTTAAAGAAATCGGATGCTCTAATGGAATTATTGTGAAAAATACCTTTGAAATGTTAACATTATCAAAAATGCAATATGGTGGAGAATTTTGCTATTATAATAAATTATTTGAGCTAAATAAAAAACAGTTTCAATTCTACAAACGTTTCTATCATCTGCTGACTACGACTGCAAATTATTGTTTAATAGGTGAATTCGCACTATTTCCTTTTGAATATTACTTCGATAAAGCTGCAATCAATCTATGGATTAGAATTGTCTTCAGCGAAAATACTAGCATAATGAAAGGTTGTTATGATCATATTTTATATAACCTAGACAATAGAAAATATTCATTCACCTGGTGCTGGAGAATGAAAAAACTTCTAAAACAACTTAATTTATCATATTTATGGCTGAATCAAAACAATTTGGAAATAAGCAAACAAAAATGTAAAAACATAGTCAAAACAAGATTAATTGAACATTTCAGAGTCGTATGGATAAATCATACGAAGAAAAGTAGAACTGAGATTGACTATCTGGAACTATGCCAATTCGATTGCAGCCCAAAAACCTATTTGAACCTCAATGTAAGGCTAAAAATAATAACACCATTATTGAAATTAAGATACGGAAACCATGATTTGGCAGTAAGAACCGGTAGCTATAGAAATCGATTGAGTTATGAAGAAAGACTATGTAATTTATGCGATGATAGAACAATAGAAACTGTATTTCATTTCATTTGTGAATGTTCAGTATACAACAATATCAGGCTGCATTTCATACCCTTCTTTTCACGCATCTCGAAACAAGATTTCTATGCTATGTTACAAACTTTAGAAATGGGGAAAGTCATGCAACTGAGCAAATACATCAAAAACGCGACTAACATCAGAACTGACAGATTGTAGCAATGACCAATGGCATCGTGATCTATGTTCAGACGCATTAAAGATTCATAAAATGCTACATCACATTCACTGCGAACTAGAAAAACGATCAATAATTGAGAGGTCCGGAACGCATATCAAACTTGTGCAGCATTCTCATTAACCGATCCTATTGCAGGTAAGACAATTTGAAGGATCATTTACAGATACGTATTGATAATTATTACGTTTTGCTTTTTCATGTGTTTTTTGTTCCGGACCTCTCACGTATTAGGACTTACTAATTAGACGAGAAGGGTGTCAAAGATTATTAATAAGTAAACATTTATTAATGCCGCTCATCAACATTGTGCATTTTGTCTTGAATGATTGCAAACCTAGTTATGCATGTCATTCCAATTGATGCAAAAATCGAAAATACCTAGCAACTTATATTCAGTATTAAATGAATTGTCCTCTCCTTCCAGACACAGTCATTCAACGTCTATCATTCTATCATTCTCACTTCAAATCATAATTTGTAAATATCTCACTTCTGATTTCATTTTCATTCTTGCAAATATGTCATTTTATGTACTCGATACTTGTCATCGCATAACCTATACTTTTGTCATAACCTGATCAACGTGTTTTCATGCATTGGAAATATAAGATTCTGATATTCTGATATCAATATTTAAAAGGTATCTAAGCGCCAAACTAAATGGTCTCTGAGCGCCATTATAGGACTCTGAGCGCCATTTTAATGGCAGATGATATATTTAAAAGGTATCTTAGCGCCATTAAATGGTCTCCGAGCGCCTCAAACGCATGTGAGCATTTCCACGCGAATGACAAGCTTTTGTAAAAAAATAAAAGTTAGATTGGACGGCATCTTTTCACTGAAATATTATGTTGATGCCTGTATTTTATGATTTTGAAGTTAGTTCATGAAATTAGATGGTCGAATGACACATAAACAGAAAAGATTCGTTATTTTCTTCATTTTTATTCCCTTTAGAATGCCTTTTTCAGACTGTGATATCGACATGATTGATCATCTGTTTGGCTATCGCTTTTCGATATATTTTTACATTTGAATAGAAGTATTCTTGAAAACTTGAAATCTGATGATATCATTTTCATAAACGATGAAATGATAAGATAAATACATGGTTTTATAATCGTCATAAGACGACGCTTCGACACTACTGTAACTGCTTTTATTCTACTGAAAAATCTTGAAATGCAAAGTTTTCGTGCAGAAATTATCAAAATATGGGCGACGTGGATTGTTGACGCAATATTGAATTTCTGTTAGTGTATACAAACATAGATGTAGTTCATCAAAGTTGCGTCATAAGAGGACGATTGAAGAGTCGTCATATGACGCCAAAGTAATTTTCTTGAATTTTCCGTTCCTGTATGTTCTACGCAGAATCGGTGATATATCAGCAATAATTTTCATTGAACACATCAAATAATTTGCGCCTTGAACATTCCTAATGTGTTTAATGATGAAAGCAAAAGCGATTGAAACATAAAGAAAATAAGTTTATTTCTTTCCACATGTAGCGTAGTCATCTAGCGGCAGATGTGACCATCAGAACAGATGATTGTGACATATTTGGCATTGTGACATTCCTTTTGATGAATGGATCCATCAAAGAGCAAAAATAGACTAAGTAACTTTGTTGAACATATAGCATCAGCTAATTACGGCTCAATAATAGAAGGAGCTTCAAATTCAATAGGCCTACGATGTTCAGCACTTCCATCGAGAATTGAGGCTATAAAGAGTAAACGATATCGTTATAGGCCTACTTGTGAGATATGACTAAACGATCAGCAATATAGTCAAAAGCTAAAAAGCAATATTTTCTTTCCGAATTTGAAAACGTTTCCACAATCTCAAAATCATGGCAAAGTACTTTCATATGTGCGTAGGAAATTCAAGGACTCTCGTGAAGATGAAGCATTTTATTTGATGAGACCTATGGCTCCAGTTCCTTTTGAGGGCAAATCAATTGGTGGAAATGGCAATCAAGCAAAAGTTTTCATTGGAAATGCTCCTTCAACTTTAGCAGGCTCACAGTCGGAATCTGCCATGCAATATGGTTGGTGATATGGTGGCTGGGGTATATGCATTGATGGTTGGTGTCCCAGAATAGTTGCTTCTGTGGATTCAACAAAATGCCGGTGTGAAAGTGCGGTATGAACAATGTCGGGATAAATCGTTTCCAATTTCCTGCCGTTGATGATATTGACGAGATAAATGATCGGTAAACTCTTTGCAAATTGATTGACGGGATGATCGGATTTGAGGATAAACTTTTCATCTAATTGACACTGACTATGCTGCCGCAAACGCTCTGTTTCATGACCTGTAGTGCTTGAATTCAAAGTTTTGCGTTACAGAAGATCAGAAGATGATCAACATATCTATAGCTGAGATTATCTTAGAAAAATTGTTCTTTAGAAATTGATACTTTTCGTCGTAAGACGCGACGCTCATTTTCGTCATGAGAGGACGATTCATTTTCTGATCCTATTTTTCACCTATACGTTTAAATGAATCATAATTAACTACTGAAATTGATTACATTTGTCATTAAATGTATGATGTTAAACGTTAGATTCAATAACTTTTGCAACTCGAAGAAAAATTGATGAGACTCACATGTACTTAATTTGAGGTTGACTTTTGCATCATAAGAGGACGTTTGGTAAACACAGCTGTTGGACCTATATAAATAAGATTACAAAAAGATTAACACCATGGATATCTACATGTTAATTGAACCTAGCTATGCAGCAATTACTTATGCAAGGCGTCAATTAATTCCTAGTTATAATCAATATGAGAATGCAAAATTGTTCAAACGTCAATAGACGACGCATGGAAATACTCAGATATGGTAAAATCCAGCAAAAGTGGTCCCCTTTTTTGTCCATTAAAAAAAAGGCCTAAATAGCCTACAATAGACTCGATTTTAAATTCAAATTTCGAAACTGTTTTCAGCTATCATATACTGATTCTATGATAAGACTTAATAGCTGAAAACAGCATGAATGTATTGACTTGCATACTTTGTGGTTATTCTCTTATATTCACATAACAACATTATGAATTGAAGTAGACCTACAATAGGCATACTTGAAATAATAAACTATGATAAAATGAATGTCAAATAGAGGTCACATAACTGTCCTCACTGGTCTCATGCCTTATGTAGATGCATTCTGGCATGCATGCATGCACTTTTGCTTGATAATGAATTTATAGTGCATATCCAATTAATTTTATTGACTTATCAAGTCGTAGGATTTACAGAAGTTATCGCACCGGTATGAGATTCTTGTGACAGCTATATTTTTTGAAGTTTAAGCTTAGAATGAGTATGGATATCCATGAAAAAGTGCTATGACTAGAGTATAGGTGGAATCCATTTAGGGCACATCGACTTCGAATTGCTGCCGTCCTATCGTGCGGTTTACGCGAAAAGTAATTTAAAATGAAAATTAGTTTTGGGTTAGTTTATAGAATTTATTTAAGGCTTGTCTAGGAGAAATTTTCGGTTGCTTTATGGTTGGATTCTAGGTTTTGTTCAGGGTTTGTCTCAGATAGTCTCATGGATCGTTTTTAGCGTGATTGCTTTACAAGAATGAGTAGTGATCGGCCTGATAGGCCTACACAGCATTCAACGTATAAAACTCATCAAAACTCTGCCTACCGAAATTGTTAACAATCTCCTTTAATGAAGTGATGATAAAGAATCAACGAAGACCTGAATTCAAGTGTTCTTGATGAGACATCTGCTTCCATGAAAGGTCTAGCCCTATCCAAAAACAGACATGGAATACATGTGCACATACATGTAGGCCTGACAGACACACAAAAGAAATAAATAATCATACATACTAATCATCAGCAAAATATGCCACAATGTACAATGCGCAAGCTGAAGCTCATTGTCATGCTTCATATTGCCATTCAAGATAGACCTACTAACCTACTCTGCCATTTTACGATAACATCATCGTGATCCTTTATGATAAGCACCACAGCAATGGCATTTAATCCACAGCATCGTTTGTCACTTTCTCCCTAGAAAGGAGCGACTCGTTCATTGAAAGCTAAAAATAGGGAAACTTAAACTCTGCTAGGAACTGTTTGCAAGGTGTATGTGTAGAAACAGGGCAAGCTCCTTAGCTGTGAAAAGTCCTGTTTCAAGTAATGAAAGTTTAGTTCCCATATATTGTTCCTCTTAACGGTTGATACAAATCATGACAAATTCACATCTTTTTAATATTTTCATAGTCCTTTTTTCATGCAGGTAAAATCTATCGGAATGGAGTGGACATTTAAACTTTGCTGTGACTTTCATTTTTATCCAGTATGTAAATATTGATCTATTTCAAATTCATGCAAATATGTAGTTGCATATTACATTGTATTTTTAATCTATATACCACTTCCCGGGACTATAAAACGTTTTACATTTGTTAAGCGCTTTAAAGAGCAATTGAACAATTGCTTAACTTGTATGATTTATCAAAGCTCTATCATGAAATTATCCTGTAAATAAATTTTGCTACAACTTTTTAAAAACTTGCCTAAAACTTGATAAATTTTTTCAAGTTTTCATGTGTTGATGGTATGTATAACCCAGTGGGAAAAAATTTGCCGGCCCGGTACCGACTCTATGACGTGGTGTCGGGAACGTGTCGGCAGCGATGGGAGCGTAGTGGTGTTTTGTCTGAAAAAAAGACATCATTTTTGTCGGGTCTATTCAGTGCTGGCTTCACGTCACGATGCCAGTTTGATTTTGAGGATGTTTTGCGAACATCTTTTGAGAAATACACAAGATTCATATTGTAGAATTACATTGAAATATTTTTTAGTTTTGCACATGAAGAGGAAATAATCCTTATTTCCTGACAAAACTGATATTTATTATAAAGATCTATATAAACATAGGTCAAAACTGATATTTATTATAAAGATCTATATAAACATAGGTCACAGCTATCATTTGTAGTATAGTGAAGATAATTCTTACTTGAGCAATAATACAAATTGTAAACAATTAATAATATTTATTTTAAGACTATCATGTTTATTATGAATTGTAACTGATAAGCAACCGTTCCTTATCTTAATCCATGATACATTGACCTAAATACATAATGTGGAAATTTTAAAATTTACTATCAGTATCATTTTATTGGCATGAAATCACTGCTGAGTGGAGTAAATGTGACTTTATTTTGTTTTAATTTGCGTGTAAATAGCCATATGAACGTTTTGTGAGAAATAAACAGAACTTGTGTTTTCGATCGTGAAAATCTTGCTTTGAAATCGCAAATTCATGTACCCACCCTGCAAATTGGTGTCAGAAGTTAAAAGTCGCGAATATTTGAGTCTTTTTATTAAGTTTGTAAATTGAAAGTTCCTATAATGTCTAGTGTTGATTTCAAAGATATCAAATTGTCGGTGGTGAATCGAAATTCGATTGAAGCGTTTAAGTTCAAGTCTCAAGGTTTACTTGCGCTAGGCGTTGACGAAACTCTGTTTGTGAATCACATTATTTTGCATCTGCCCGATGAAGTCGTTGTAAAGTTGGGTCCTCAGTTGAGCAAAGCCAAAAAAATTAAGGATTTGGTTGCAATTTTGGAAGAATTTGTAGGTGGTCTGCATCTGAGCATTCAATACGTCCAAAAGTTTGAAGCGATTAGGCAGCATCAGGATGAAACACTTGCCGAAACGGTTACTAGGCTTTCGGAAGTTGGAAAGAAGGCGTTTCCCAAGGATAACTGATGATTTCAACAACCCATGTTTGTTAAAAGTACAGATAGATGAAAAAATCGTCATTTTCTGCACAATTCGCTAACTTCAAGTGATCAAACACCGTCACTAAATCTTATCATATCACACTCAAAATGGACGTGCATACTCCTGATAGAGTGACCTGCCATGAATGAGGTCCGTTATCGTCAATTACAAGGATAACTGATGATTTCAACAACCCATTTTTGCTAAAAGTACAGATAGATGAAAAAATCGTCATTTTCTGCACAATTCGCTAACTTCAAGTGATCAAACACCGTCACTAAATCTTATCATATTACACTCAAAATGGACGTGCATACTCCTGATAGAGTGACCTGCCATGAATGAGGTCCGTTATCGTCAATTACAAGGATAACTGATGATTTCAACAACTCATTTTTGCTAAAAGTACAGATAGATGAAAAAATCGTCATTTTCTGCACAATTCGCTAACTTCAAGTGATCAAACACCGTCACTAAATCTTATCATATCACACTCAAAATGGACGTGCATACTCCTGATAGAGTGACTGCCATGAATGAGGTCCGTTATCGTCAATTACAAGGATAACTGATGATTTCAACAACTCATTTTTGTTAAAAGTACAGATAGATGAAAAAATCGTAAAAAATCGTCATTTTCTGCACAATTCGCTAACTTCGAGTGATCAAACACCGTCACTAAATCTTATCATATCACACTCAAAATGGACGTGCATACTCCTGATAGAGTGACCTGCCATGAATGAGGTCCGTTATCGTCAATTACAAGGATAACTGATGATTTCAACAACCCATGTTTGTTAAAAGTACAGATAGATGAAAAAATCGTCATTTTCTGCACAATTCGCTAACTTCAAGTGATCAAACACCGTCACTAAATCTTATCATATCACACTCAAAATGGACGTGCATACTCCTGATAGAGTGACCTGCCATGAATGAGGTCCGTTATCGTCAATTACAAGGATAACTGATGATTTCAACAACTCATTTTTGCTAAAAGTACAGATAGATGAAAAAATCGTCATTTTCTGCAGAATTCGCTAACTTCAAGTGATCAAACACCGTCACTAAATCTTATCATATCACACTCAAAATGGACGTGCATACTCCTGATAGAGTGACCTGTCATGAATGAGGTCCGTTATCGTCAATTACAAGGATAACTGATGATTTCAACAACCCATTTTTGAGAAAAGTACAGATAGATGAAAAAATCGTCATTTTCTGCACAATTCGCTAACTTCAAGTGATCAAACACCGTCACTAAATCTTATCATATCACACTCAAAATGGACGTGCATACTCCTGATAGAGTGACCTGCCATGAATGAGGTCCGTTATCGTCAATTACAAGGATAACTGATGATTTCAACAACTCATTTTTGCTAAAAGTACAGATAGATGAAAAAATCGTCATTTTCTGCACAATTCGCTAACTTCAAGTGATCAAACACCGTCACTAAATCTTATCATATCACACTCAAAATGGACGTGCATACTCCTGATAGAGTGACCTGCCATGAATGAGGTCCGTTATCGTCAATTACAAGGATAACTGATGATTTCAACAACTCATTTTTGAGAAAAGTACAGATAGATGAAAAAATCGTCATTTTCTGCACAATTCGCTAACTTCAAGCGAAATTCTCTTCTTCTCTTCCTTTATTTTCCGCTTCAGTAACCCCTTGAGTTTGAGTGCCTTTTTTGCTTTCTTGGGGTGAAACTTTGCGTAAAAAATAGTCCATTAACACAAGGCGGTATTGGAATATTTAATAATCTGAAGAAACAAATAATCTATGCGTCTACTCATGATCTACTTACTTCTTTAATATCAAAATAACAATGAAAACGTCAGGAAATATCAAGATTGTGAGATATTGGATCAAGGAATAGAATATTTTCGCAATAACAGCAGAGCTAACACCAGAACATTAAAAACTTAATTGTCTGAAGATACAGTAATGTTGACAATATTGTTGAGTACAATATTTGTATATGACAATATGTGTTCTTCTCTTCTCTTGAATGCATGTTTTCGTAGATCAGGAATCAGGATGTTATTATTTCAGGAATGGAAAAACGCGCAATAGTTCCTCCAAGAAGATTCCGTGAGCAAGCAGTTATATTCGCACTGTTCTGGCTTCCTGCCGAAGGAAAATATCTGAAGTTATCGTCATCATCTACAATGTTCCCGAAGGAATTTGATGAAGAAAAAGTTGGGCCTCATACTGAATTTCATCTGATGTCACTAGCGGGAGAGATTCCGGCGGTGTATCTAGCATTCTCATACTCATCGATGGAAATCGATATTCAGCAGAATCGCCTCCAACATTTCCTCGATAATGGCAACACACTTGATCCAAACAAAAGTTTAACCTTTTTAAACAAATCTACATGTGAATCTTCCGCTGTTGAAGAGCATCGTATTGTTCCAAGTCCGAATTTAACCGAAAATCAGCGAAGTAGAAATGCATTTGTTGATGATTCGCCTGACGAAGTAATCACAGAATCTACTTCAGCAGATATTTCACAATGTGGTACAACTTATTCTGCAGAATTCAAGGCTTTGGCTGAAAAAATCGATATAATTGCACATAAAATCGAACAAAATACTAAAGTTCAGCAATCGATTCTGAAAGAACTAACAAGAACTAGAAAAGTTATCTCAAAGAAGTATTGTAATAAGGAAAATGTGCCATTGCCTGCAGGTACATCAACTGATACTCCTGAACCCACTGAAAATTTGATAGTTATGCATGAGGGTAAAGACCTAGTTAGACTCGGCAAAAGAAATTTAGATATTGTTGCATATGGAACATTAGTTGCCAGATGTCTATGGCAAGATTGTGAATTGAAAGAAGGACGACTCCTTCCTTCAAGAGCTCGTGGACGACCACCATTATGCCAAGAAAGAACAAGAAAATGGTTGGACGCAGTAAAACATCGGTTTAATATTGAGTACGACGATGCCGACGAAATACGACCTGCAATATTAGCTGTCAATCAGCTGGGGGTTGACTTGCGGGCAGGTAAAAGACAGCGTTTAGCCTTGTAAATAATAGTTTGACTATGCACCAATTTATCCACATCCCATCCTGAACATAATTTTATCTGAACTGTGCTTCAGTTTGTGTAACTGTTGAATTTCAATTTTGTTACATATGGTCAGTTATCTACTGGCTTGTTTAGTAAAATATACGACCATTCATCAAAAAATTATTTTTTCTTCAGGTTTCATGTAGTCTTTGCCATATTATATTAACGAAAAGAACCAATCATATTCAAACTAGCAGAAACCCTCAGCATTATCGATAATGGGTGAGTTCATATTTGGAGTAAGGTTACACGTCTAAGTTCAAATACTCGACTTGTTGTAAACTTTGGTAATATGTAAGTTTAAGAGTTAACGCCGAAGTTAACTTGCGTGTCATGTCATGTCATTTGCTTTTTTAAACTTGCGAAAGTTGGCATGTGGGTTCTACGAAACAATTAAAATCGTGAAATGATTGTCATTTAAATTAAATCTAAGCTTGATGTGCTATTATAATTGCCATAAAATGTTTATGAGAATCCAAATATGTATTTCATCTCTTCGGCGGATGTTGTAATGAAACATTCTTTCGATGAAAATTCATCTACTTATACATCATTAAAAAAAATATAATACACGCATGAAAATCGGATATTTGAGAAAATGAAACGGGTCAAATGCCCTGTAGAACCTTTTAATTTGTGAGTCTGTTTATCATCAATTGATTGAAAAAATTATAACATATGTTTAGCATAATAATCGCTCAGTCATATCAAACCACTTTGTTTTTTTTTCAGGATGAGGCGCTACAACAAAATTCGGCGATTAAGTGCAAGTGCAACGAACATTGACGATACTATCAGTAGCGATAACAGCAGTTTATCGGAACAATCTTATGTACCGGACTATGAAGAATTCGCTTCCATTATAGATGCTCGACTGACTTCTTCTCCGGTTCATTTTGTAAACGAAGAAGAATTGAATGTGACTGATGATGGAGATTCTTCATGTTCTTCGGATGATACAATGAGTGAAGAGTTGTATCCGGACTCAGGCGTAACTATACAAAAGTTCTCAATAAACTTCCTTGATATCGTTTCTAAGCATCAGATATCTGACGCAGCATCTGAATCATTTCTCGAATTATTTGCAAAAGTGCTTCCTCTACCAAATGCGTGTCCTACCATTCATAAATTAGAAAATCTGCAAAATATTGAACACCGTTGGAGTGAGGTGAAGAGTTCTACCGGAACTTATTATCTTCTGGATCTAACTTATCAGATACAATCTATCCTCAATTACAATACCAATTTGTTTGATTGGACACCATCAGAAGATATTTCAGACATAAAATCAGGTACCGCGTTTTCCTCATTCGACACCGAAAGCACGAAATTCATTTATTTGATATTAAGTGTTGATGGCATTTCGTCGTTCTTCTCATCTCGACAATATAAGATGTGGGCCGTTATGGCATCTATCGTTAATCTACCAGCTACATTGAGAAAGAGATTTGAAAATATTTTGTTCTGTTCATTATTTTATGGTAGCCTGATGCCTGATTTCACTGAGTTCATGAAATTAGTTGTTGATCAGTTACAATCGTGTTCTTTTATGACTGACAATCATGCAGTACGATTAAAAGTGGTAACTTTGTGTGCCGATTTGCCCGCTAAGGCAAAATGCTTAAATAGTGTGCAATTTAACGGCTTTTATGGCTGTAATGTATGTTATAAATAAGGCACTTACGATAACGAGTGTCGGAAAATGTTATTCCCTTCACAAGAAGAATCGTCGCAACGTACTGCAGCCTCCTACTTAGAACATGCCCGTGTCGCAGAGGAAACGGGATCTCCTGTTTATGGTGTAAAGGGATATTCTCCTTTGTCCCAACTTATTGCTTTTCAAGACATTCCATTTGACCCAATGCACTTACTTCACTTGGGACTTGTACGCACTTTTATATTGCATTTATTATCTCACAAACTGATTGATGAAAATCAAGTTTCCAGATGTCTGGTTGACGTTGCTGTTCCGGCTTCTTTTCGAAGAAAACCGAGAAACCTAAGCTTTAAACATAAGTTTAAAGCAACTGAGTGGAAGCATGTCATATTATATTACATTCCTCTGTTCTTCACCGTCGAAAATCATTTAGTGAATGTTTTTCTTCTTCTATTGTCTTGTGTAATACGGATGCTTTCAACACGTAAAATAACAGCACATGATTGTGCCGATGCGATGATCTTAATCAACAAATTTCGACGATTGGCCATACAGCTTTTTGGAGAATCTGTGCAGTCTTTTTCTATGCATGCTTTCGGACACCTGCCTCAACAAGTGCGAATGTATGGTGGGTTATGGAACGTGTCCGCTTCCTCATTTGAGAGTGCATACTATCAACTAAAACGCCTTTTAACAGGTACGAGAAATGAAGGACAGCTAGTAGTGAAGCGGTTTTTACGATGGAGACTCCTCTCAGAAAGAAAAGAAATGCATGGCTTCATGTGTTTGAAAGTTATGGGTGCTTTAGTTGATACATTTGAGATAGATTCTGTGCTTTATAATTTTATTCCCAGTGATGGTGACCGATTAGTTTACCGGTTTCAGCACCATGGCAACGTATTTCATTCTTTTTCTTATCCAAAAAAAACGATCATCGGCTTCATATTTTGTTGTTTTGTGTGATCAGCGATTCGCTAGAATTGATCATATAATTCAACGGCATAATGAACTGTTCTGTTTGTGTACAGAATTAGTGAAATTGCGATCTGCGGCTCAAGACTTCACCGATCATTCTGATACGACGTTGCTACGACACTGCAAATTATTTATTGTTGCGTATGGTGATAAATTTATTTGCTCCGCCTCCTCGATCAATAACCACGTAATTGTTATAAATAAAGGGTCTGATCTTTACGCCACTTCCGTTTTAGATAGTTTTGAACATGATTAAATTCTATTTGGCAAAAGTGCATCACCAATTTTCTTTGTGTAGAAATCCATGAACCTGTACATACATGAATATTTGACAGTAATTTTAACCGTGTTGGTAATTGTGGGTATTTTTTATCAACATTTTTGATTTTTATGCTGGTTGACATAAAGTTTACGACAGTTGAGTTGCCATATTACGGCGTTGTTTACTACGGTTTTCATATGAAATGACCTTGTCTCGACGGTATTGCTACTACTAAAGTTAGCTACTTTACATTTTTCTAAAACAATGGAAGTCGGTCAGTCCCGGTGAAACCGTATTAAGCAAATTCCGCTACATACTGGTTTTTAAAAACATTAAGATGTTTTTTAGTAAGTACAGTCGTGGCCATTTGAAAAATGCTAAATTATGACTTCATTGAACATTGTATTCTGCTTCAACTAATAATGGCAAGACTATATACAATACG
Organism: Prostheceraeus crozeri; assembly: GCA_907163375.1. Taxonomy (NCBI): domain Eukaryota; kingdom Metazoa; phylum Platyhelminthes; order Polycladida; family Euryleptidae; genus Prostheceraeus; species Prostheceraeus crozeri. The sequence continues at coordinate 216,209 of CAJQUW010008355.1, forward strand.
AGTAGTATATCATTTTAAACTGTGCGTCTCAGAGAATCAAACGGTTTGTCGGATGCTATGGATCAGATCAAAAGGAAAGCACTTGTAAATACACCTGTATTTTTGGTAGCCATGTTTTGTGACAATGTCGAGCGATAAATTGAATGGATTTTATGTCATTGAAAAGACAACTACCAAAGCCTTAATTTGTCATCTTAAGAGTTGAAATCGGTTCACTAGAACTCGGAGATATACCAATTTTATTTTTATCAACAATCGATTTTGTTTTTCTATCTATTATTCCTTGAAAAAACTTTCTTCCTCTTCAAGAAGGTAAGATAAACTGATGACTGTTTATGAACTGTATGATAGTACCTGTTTTGAACATGTTATTCTTGAAGTTCTTTAATATTATCCTCATACATTTTATAGATTTTTTTATAGAAAGCTAATTTTCTTAAATATTAGTGAGTGGCCTAAGGCATTTGGCCAGGAATGATATCAAAGAAAAATATGAAATCAACTGCTGCTGAAAAATAATATCTGTGAACCGATTTCAGCTTTTTTAAGGTGTGAAATGAAAGCTTATGTAGTTGTCTTTTCAGTGGCATTAAATTCATCCAATCAATCGCTCAACGTCGTCACGAAACGTGGCTGCCAAAAATGCATGACAATGTACATGTACTTCTCTTTTGGTCTCCACAGCAACCGATAATTCTCTCCTCTTGAGGTTATCTTGAGGTCCATGATTTATCATTTGATTCGATTCTCTTGAGACCTATGGTTTAAAGAAATATTCTGTGTACAGTTTTACGATAAGTACTCTTAGTTAAACAGAATAAACAATGAATGATTCTGTGTGCAGTTTCACGATTAGTAGTTCAAGCCGAATATACAATGAATGAAGTCATCATTTTCCTTTTATGCCGGTAGCCTAAGACATTTGGTCACGATTGTATGTTAACAGTGTTTAGTTACGTTTTTCATGTAAAGAATTTCAATTTTTGCACAAAAATGAATTGCTTGACGAATTGCATGTATGTATGATAAGATAAACGTTGTTGTATGTAAATTTTCTTTTCATAATATCCTGTGGATACCCCTGAAGTTGTGGAATGTTTTTCTATTTGTGTTATACATGTATAGTGTACTTATTGTGATCATAAAACAACTCATAAATAAGTAGTGGAACAGACGTTCGTAATTAACAGTTGTTAGCGTTAAATGTTTGTGTTGACATTTTGGGGTGTCTGGTTATTTCGACCCCGATGTGATTTTTCAATTTTAGTTAATACTAAAGATAAGCTATATTTATAACTATTCATAAACTATAAATAAACTTTCCGGTACACTGGGAAGTTTCAATTAGCATCAGTTACAATAACCCATCGTCTTTATATCTTTACCTAACGTTTTAATGGAAATTGAAAAAATTGAACTCTGGGATTTACCCAATGAACCCATTTCAGAGTCAAATGTTTCGCAACATCGGCAAAAAGTTAAGATCTGGATTATAAATAATGCGTTTATTTTCACTTTCTTTGACTTGAACCCTGTATCTTAGTTTATTGGTTATCAGTCAATATGGGATTGTCCACATAATCAACCATTGTCAACCAATATTTGATGTCTGACTGAAACCAATAGGTACATCTTAGACGGAAATTGACAAACATATTCTATGTCGTGAAAATAAACAATTAAATTTTAATTTAGTACAAGTTTATGATTATTTGTTCCATTTTCAATCTAATGACCACAAGACTAAGTAAGTGGTCAGTAAGTAGGCCTGTATATTTTTCTGTGTTTTCTGATACTAAGTGTACTCGTACGTTCTTATATTTTCCGTTTCCGGTTAGGCCTATGCTTGTATAACATCGTGTCATGCATATGAAATTGTTTTTTGAGTGTGCTATCAAATACAATGTTTATCATGTTAGAAAATTGTTCTTGAGTAAAATGTTTGGCGTAAATGCATCGCTATACTTAATTAAGAAAAACTTTAAAAAATTTTCAAAGTTATAAGGATAGATAAGTGTCGTATAGTGTCGCAAACTTAAAAAAATTATTCAAGTTACCAGGGTAGAGCTTGAAAGTCCACACAGAAAAATTTATCCTAGCGCTTGTGAAATTCTACGATGAAACTGCAAAGAACTTTAAAGTGATCACAAAATTTTCAGTCCCGGGCATGTACCCTTATCCTATCCTCGTTGTTCCTGTGTGCCGTTCCCTGCGTCTTTCCTATGTGCGCTCTCATGTTCATAGTTCATATTTCTTGTGTATATGTATATGTGTAGCCGGTTTGGCTACGCTATTTTCGCTTCGTAAACGAGATATTCAATATCTTGTGAAAAAAAGAAAGAAAACAAAATTAACGGTCAGCAAAGAATCAAACGCTGAGAGAGAGAGAGAGAGAGGAAGAGATGAGATGCGAATAAATTCGATTAATAAACTGATAGAAGAAAAAGAATTCAATTGTTTGCGAATAAAACGTGATTGTTGATGACAAAAAAAAACGACGATAAAAAATGATATCATGGAAAAACTGATCAATGGTCCATGTTAAAAAAGGAAGATTAAAAAATTCCGTTGGATAAGAACGAAATGAAGGTCGGGGTCGAAAGCTTAGGGGCAGAGATTAAAGGAAACTCTGTTCAATTTTCAAGGGAAAGAGGATTTATCGTCAAGTCTCAAAAAATTGTTATTAATTAGAAACGATGAGGAAAATTGACACAACAACTACCAACAACATCACAATACGACATCTTCAGCAGCTGTTAGAAGAACTCCTGGCTCCTCGCTGGTGCAACATAACTACAGAAGTAAACTAACAACAACTGCCTGCCATGCGATACAACAACACAGCAGCGTATACGGCAACACATCAGCGAGCGCGATTGAAGATTGACGGTATAAGTGACACTGATATTTATGATATTATTTTGGTATGAGTCCCATCGAATTGAAGTGAATTCAACATTAAGAAGTGAACTGTAAGTTTAAAGTTTTTCTTTTATCGTTGCGCATCGTGTCTATAGAGTCTAAAAATTAATGTTGTTAATTGTTGTGATTGAACGTTGCGATTTCAGTTTTTGTACAAATAGATTTATCACAGGTCTATCGAAAAAGTGGAATTGAGGTTTATCCCCCATCAACAATGTGACGTAACGTTACGTTTCGGAAACGTTCCATATAAGTTTCAGGAAACGTCTCCGATACGTAACGCTTGCACATTATGTTTACGTAACGGAACGTTTCAAAAAACGTTTCAAAACGTTTCCATGAAACTTTGTTAAAATGTTACAGGGATACATTTTTGATTGATAAATTATTGGAATGCAATTCAAGTTCGATAACATAAAATGTTCGACGCTCACGTCGTTGTAACAATAACAGCTTGTCCGCATAAATGTCGTTCTTCTCTTTGTCCTTGCCTTTTTCTCTCTTTTCTGCTTTTTCTTCTGTGTCTTCCTTTCTTCTTTCTCCTCCTCTTTTTTTTTTGCTTTATTCTTTACTTAGCATGCGGAGTTCTAAAACTTGACAGTCATTATGGGACTGTGGTCGCAGTTGATTGAAAACAGACATTGTGTGAAATCATTAAATGATCTTACATGTTCTTCAGCCTCCCATCTAATAACAGAATAACTTGAACACATCAGCCGTTACCATGACTTCATTGAGATCTTTGTACTTTCCTGGCAATTGAGATCTTTGTGTTTCCTGCAATTGATCGATAAGCAGGTGAATGTAATATCGCTTATCAAATACAGAATACATGGAAACATTTACTTAATGATTACTAGTCCAGCCTCCATCTAAATAAAACAGAAAACTTGAAACACATCAGCCCGTTATATGATTTCATTGAGATGCATTTGATCGAGAAGATGTTAATAGATGTTAATTCAAATTTATATTAAGCCAATGCGACTAAGGTCTAGTACTGGATGGAGATACCCAAACCAATGACCAATATTAAATAGATGGAATAACCAATTAAAAGAAAAAAACAGGAGTTGTCGTACAAAAGTGACTAAACCAGCTCCAGGTCCACTCAGTACAATCGATGGTAAAAGATAAAGTGATTTATAAAAATTTATCCTCTTACAGCTATTAAACTGCCAAGCCTTACGAAACTTGGAATGGGGTTTAAAGGACTTGGGGAATGGGGTTCGGGAGACAGGATGACAAAAATATCGCAAGAAAGCACTCACCTCTCAGAAAAAATCCAGGCCTACTCAGTGATCCAAAAGATTTTCCCTTGCCATATGGACGGACTTCGATGAATTGATTTGGTTAAATCCATTCATATTTTCAGTTTTGATTGGTTGTAGGACAGCGATTCTTTCTATGAAATACACAATAAAGATTTTGTTTTATAAGCAAAAAAACCATAAAGTTTGCAAAACATCTTTTCGAATGGCACAATTCGTTAAACCATTCATAGTATAAGCTTTTTTTAAAAAACAATTCACATCATTTAAAACATGCACAGAGTATTTCAGAAAGTCTTTTTTTCTTAGGAAAAATTTTAATGAAACAGAGTTTTAAAAAGATGATGGGGACTAATTCATAGATACATGGATTTGCACTCAATTTGCATTGGGACTTAAAACATGGCACAATTAATCCACATCCGACTGGTTCAAAAATTACACTCATTGTCGCACTTTGGAGGAAATAAAAAAATAGATTTTCGGACAAATGGATATGCACGCCATAATCATAACATATTGCATGTTTTTTTTTCAACTAGTCCATTAAACATTAAGAATTGTGTACACGTACGTATTTTATAACAGTAGTCTCAGCAATAATAAGTTATAATTATACCCGCGAACTGGGCGATCGATGTCATTGTACAACATAATATTCCAGGATTACAAAACATTCGGAATATGCAAACGCCCTCTAATTAGTGATAAATTATCTTTAGGCGTGAGGAAGCAATCTGTTCTGGGATAGAATTCAAGAAGTGAAGAAATTCGCAACAAAATTAATTGATATCAGATGACGCTATCGTTTTATTGACAACAAAATTCATTTTTCTTTTATTTTTTTGTGATTTCATGAAGTTTCAAAATGTTAAATATCATATGATTTCGTGAAGATACTTGTATAACTAATACAGAATTATTCATTTAAATAAGGCAAATGAAAGGGAGTTATAGGACATCTCACCTGTAAGCTCTGGCAATTGGTAATATTGATCCAAACACATTTTGTGGTCAGAAGATATGCATCAAACTATCACGAGATGACATTCAAAGCAGGGGTTCAGCGACGAATGTAGGAAAATAGAGTCAGTCACTAAATATGAAAGTAAACCAAAATCACAAAATATTTTGTAAGATGATAACGGTAAAAGGCTTAGTCGGCAACTTGAAAAAGACAAAATTAACATGAGCCTGGTAAATTGATTGTGGAGGTCGAATGTTGGTTCGCGGAATTTGAGTTCCTCTAAATGTCCAAAGAAAAGATGGTGGATGCCAAGGCGTCGTTTAAAGAAAAATTTGGTCCTTAAGCTCCCTTCTTATTAATATAATCTCCTTAATCGTTTTCTATCTAATAAATTTGGGGCTAGGTGTTTGTTTGACTTTCATTTGAACTAACTCGCGCTATGATGATCTAAGCTTAGAATAAATCCCCGAATGTCGTCGAGTACTGAGTTGTGAGGTTTTCTTCACTATTAGTAGAGGTTCCTATCCATTTATCTATGTAGCAGCGCTTGAAATTGATTAGGAGACTTACGGAATTGTCTAGAACTTAAACTCCTCCCCTTGTTATATTCTTCTTATAGAGTAGATTTAACCCTCTACTTAGGGACTTCTTTAAGTGAGTTCACTGGATAGCTCATAGTAATAAAATCCTAAATTAACTCTCCCTATATAGCCCTATACTAGGGGAAGTTGATATCTGTCGCCTCTGATACTTAGTGAGTACCTTAAAATTTATGTATGGATGATAAATAAGTGTCCTATACCTATCTCTGCCTATCTACGTCCTTAGAACCTTAGTGTCCCTTAAGTCCCCCGCCCTCTTGAGTGCTACCGGTAAACTAAAGTATTATAAGTCATGTATTTATGCTTACCCTTCTAATAAACCTATATAACCAACTAGAGCTATAAAAGTAGGTCTGATAGAACTCCCGCTATGCTTTGCCTAGCGCTTAACTCTAATCTTAATAAGCCACTATCGATATCTCTTTAGCCTGACATAATAGCTATAACTTCTCCTTTGCCCTAGACCTCTAGACCCCTATAGTATCTGCTTAAAAATACTAACTAATTATCTTTTAGATTAAGTTCCTCTAAAAGTTCTAGTAAGCCCTTTTAACTATATACCTTAGATTATTCCCCTATATCTAGAGTGATTAATGCGCTAGGTAAATAAAAGTAATAAATAATATTCCTTAAATATCATATCCTGCTAATTAACTATGCTAACTAATCTTAAGTGTCGTAGACGTTTCACTAAAATCGTGAATGCTAGACATGAAATCACGTTCGTATGCGCGGAGAGTAGCAAGGATTTGAAATGAAGTACCGTTTGCACGTTTCCCTTCTCGCTGTCATGTGATTATCGATGGTCAAGGCGTCGATTGAAGGTCAGTCGGTCAGGCGGGAAAGTCGGAGGACAATAAATCTTGTGCGCAGTTCTCCTCTATTCGGAAATGAAAATGCGATGGGTACACTATGGGACGCTTTATCTTAAAGCTGCGTAAACTCATTCGAAAGACAGCACTCAGGCCTATGCAATTGAATAAGACACAGCCGTATAAAAGACTTAGGTACTGTATGATAATTATTCAAAATGTTGCAATTATAATCTATTCCAAATGTAGTCGCAAAATTGTGATTCTTCTGATACCAAGCATGAATCCCTATTAATATAAGAAATTGGTTATGGGTAGAAACCAATGATGAATTTTTAAATCCATATATAGACTACAAATAGAACTCCATGAGCATAGTATATGCTGTAAAATTTTTGCGTAATTCAAATTGAGTGTGTAAAGCAGACTTCCGAAGGTTTTTTGACTGTGTCCAGCAACCAAAGTCACGACAAATTTGAATAGATCAACATTGATAATATATATCAAAATTGTGGAAGGAACGAATCGTAAATGAATTCCATATATTCCAAAATTCATTATCAAATCAATCACCCACGTTATTCAGATTTTTTTGAAAAGGACATTACGACAAAATTTATACGATAATTCAGGCATGCCTCATTTTTAAAGTTAAAGTTTCGCATGAAAACAAATTGAGACCAATTGAAACTTATTAAAAACAAAACGTTTCAATAAGTCTCAATTCGTCTCATTACGTGTCAGACAAAACTAGAGTAATGAGCTTATTTTAATGTGAATCTTATCATATATATGTGGTCTTCTGATTATGAAAAACCTCTACATTAAATATCAACAAGGGTGTTGGAATGATGGTGAATGAAATGAAACTTATCGAGCATCGTGCTAGGGAACGAACGAAACGAGACGAATAATCATTTATACCTCGTACATCAAGTTAAAGATCAATAACTAATAAATGATCATTTAATATGGTCTGATTTTACTTAGATTATACTATACCTTTCTTAAAACTCTCAACCCGACATTTTGTGTCTGGGGAACATAATGAGACGTATTGAAACTAATTTGAAACATAACGGAAACGTTTCAATGTTGTAGGGGATCAGGGTCAATTCCAATTCCAATTCCAGTAGATTTGAATATTGTCAATTCCAATTCAAATTCCGACTTTTCCAACTCTGACTATAAGGCGTCTCTTGTCATTTTGGTTTGCGAAACCCCACCAAACCCTTTTGGTATCGCCTACAGGAGACGATTGAGGACAAGAGCGTTGTAAACTTGGTGGACAGACTGAGCCTCTGCACCGCGATTCTTAATGATTTTGATGACGTATAAACTTCGGTTGCATTTCTTGATATGATTTTTGATATGAGCGTCCATTTTTAGGAGATCATGTGAATGTGACTCCTAAAATTGTTAGTTCTTGATATTGCTTTATTTGAGGTAATGGTTTAGGTTCTTGTAAAGCTCTCGGTTTTTTAAGATAATTTCTTTAGACTTTGATGCATTGATTTTCAGGTTATTTTCTTCTGTCCGCAGTTACGTATTGAGGACAAATTCAATCTCTGTGAACGATTGAAAGCCATTCGGCGGAACACGGCTGCCTGGTAATGATAAGGTAGCATTCGTCAGCGTACTTTATAATGATGTTCACATCTTTGGTGGGCATTAGATACGAAATTGCGACGGATAATGCAAAAAGACCTAATACAGAGCCCTGAATGTACACCGGCGAACGTAAATTTTTTATTTTCCTTATGGTGCCTCCATATCTTGTGGTTTGGCAGCGTTCAGTGAAGAAGTCGATGAGCCAGTTGTACAGTTCGTTGGATATGTTAAGATTGCAAATTTATCGGAATAGATTGCCATGTCTCTCCGCATCAAATCCCTTTGAGTAGTCCTGGGAAATGACTTTCACAACGCTGCTGATCTCGAGAAGGCTCGTGATAGTGTGGATAAACGCTAATAATGCAATTGGAAAATTTTCCGTGAAAAATTTCCAGAAAATTCTCCAATGGAAAAATTTGAATTTTTTCTGTCTCTACCGTTTTTGCCTTTATAAATCATTGTTTTGGAGACTTATTATAGTCTTTTGATAAAACTATGAAATATTGAAAGACCGAAAACTTCCCTAACCCTGCATGTTTAGTTTTGTAACCAACTGCACCTTTTCCATGTCTCTTTCAGATTTTTTCAAATGAATATCAGTCATTTGATTGATTTCAGATTTCTCTAGTTGAATTTCAGATATCTGCCAAAAACTCAACTTTGAAAAAATCTTAGATTCAAGTGGAAAATCTCCAATTCATCTGGAAATGCCTGAAATTCATTTCAGCAGATCTGAAATCGATTTGGAACTATCTGAAATAGAAATGGAAGATATGTAGTATATTGTCCTCAACGAAGATATCGGACAACACGCCAGAAGATTTAAGCCATCATGGATATTCGCTTACTCATCACAGATATCTTTACTTTCCAAATATCTCATGAGTCTATAGTCTTAATATCTGCCAAAATGGTCGTTGATGAAGGCATATAATGCTGCGTGGACTGTGTGCTATACTTCACATGATCATCAACACATTGAAACATAGAGTAGGAATATTAGGTAGAGTGCTAACTCCGCATTAAATCCCCAATGTGTATACACTTTCGATTTTATTAAATGAACTCAAGGGAGATACAGTTGGTATTGTCACCAAATGTGAGATATGCAAATTTTTGCAGTTTTGCAGAAATTACAACGGAATTGACTGATCATGATTGTAATGCAGAAGGAATGATGGTATTTCACAGATTCTCATGAGAGTCTTGGATTTTTAATGTTTGTTCAATGAGAAATTCGATGGGTTCCTGTGACTATCATGCCGAACCTCATCTTAAGCGTGAACATATCACAGGCAACTGCCACTGGCACAGCAAAATCACATAATCAAAGACAATGATTTCATTCAACTTTGAAAGATGTAAATGGTTCCACATCAATATTCAGGTTCAAGAAATAAAACATGAATTTAGCAATCCAATCATAAAATCATGCCGATGAAAATTGAATTAAAAACTTGAAATTTCAGCCAAGAAAACACGAATAATATCGCGACTTTTTCATAAAGACTTTCATTATAAGACAATTCATGAAATTCCCTTGATAATCAGCTTGATTTCCGCTTAGTTAGGATGCTTATTAGCAAATATTAATTCCTTTTGATATCCAGCTTGTTTGATACTATTTATATAGGAGAGTCATCTCGGTAGTGTATAAATTGACAAATTTTGACTTTTTTAAAAAAGTGCTCAAATAATTTTTTGGACCACGGGAATGTAATCTCCGCAAAAAACTGAATATTTTCATATAAAGATTTTCACTGTATACAGATACTTTTTTGAGTCGACACTCTGCCTATATATCCCTACTATATGGCTCTGAGGTTGAACGCATAGGCCCTTTTCGAGTTGCCAAATCGATGTGACTTTGGCAACTCGAAAAGGTGATTATTTGCAAAAATGTGTGCTTTTTACATGAACTTTGTCAAGGTCTCAGCGGAATTTTTAGTCGGTCAGAGCCCGCTTATTTTGGGAAAACCGGCAATTCTAAGTTTGTAAACAAATTAGGAAATCGCACTTGCATGTAAGTTGTGATTAAGTTTCAACCAATATATTTAGGAAAAACATAATTCTAATATCCTGTTGTTTTACTGCATGTCGTTGCATCGATACTGTTTGAAATAACGCAATGCACGTGCTGGCTGTAGAATATTTCATGTTACAGAGTAAAAACTCTAGTGTTCTCTTAACTTTCTATCTCTAGTTTAGTTATTTCATACAACCATGTTCAATTATCGGTTGGCTGGTTCATAAATCCTTCATGGGATCTTTCTCAATTTCAGTTGCAATCAAATTTTCTCATAAATCGTTTAGAGCAAAAGCCTATTAACCAACCAAAATAATTTTTAGGAATTCAATTGTACATAACTTTCTCGAGAGTTTTCTCGCTTCTGAGCAGAAGGAATTCATGTCTAAATTCAGAAAGGGTTTTCAGAAGGGTGTTCATGTTTAGCCTCTTCTATTTGTCCATCAAATGAAATACTTTAAACATGAAATTCCTTTTGCTAGAAGCGAGGAAAAACTCGAGAAAGTTATGTAGAATTGAATCTTTAAAATTATTTTGGTTGGTTAGATAGGCTTTTGCTCTAAACGATTTATGAGAAGAATTTGGTTGCAACTGGAAATTGAGAAAGATCCAATGAAGGATTTAAAGGATTTATCAACCAGCCAACCGATAATTGAACATTGGTCTGTATGAAAATAACTAAACTAGAGATAGAAAGTTAAGAGAACACTAGAGTTTCCTCTTTTGTTTTTTACTCTAGTAAACATGAAATATTCTACAGCCAGCGACGTGCATTGCGTTATTTCAAAACAGTATCGATGTGCAACGACATGCAGTAAAATACAACAGGATATTAGAATTATTGTTTTTGCCTAAATTATATTGGTTGAAAACTTAATCACAACTTACATGCAGTGGCGATTTCCTAATTTGTTTACAAACTTAGAATTGCCGGTTTTCCCAAAATAAGCGGGCTCTGACCGACTAAAAATTCCGCTGAGGACCTTGGACAAAGTTCATGTAAAAAGCACACATTTTTGCAAA